>PVKA01015950.1:0-48939 GCA_004027165.1 Ctenomys sociabilis
GCTGAGGCTTTCTCCAATTTGTTATTCTTTGGAAGAACAAGCTCTTCAGAAAAAACAGCAATGAAACCAGAAATCAATGGCAAAGGAAACAACAGAAGTTATGCAAATGTATGGAGACTAAAAAATACATTCTTGAATAACAAATGGGTCACAGAAGAAATTAAGGAAACAATTAGACAGTTCCTAGAATCAAATGATAATGTCAGTATAATATCCCAGAACTTTGGGGACACACAAAGAACAGTATTAACAGGAATTTTATATCTATGAATGTCCACATAGAAAAAAACAGAGATCCCAAATAAAAGAGAGAGCCCGAATGATTTCCTAGAAAAATGAGAACAATTAAAATATAAAGCTGTACAAATAAAAACTTACAAAGATCAGAGCATAAATTAATGAAATAGGCTAAGAAATTACAAAGAACTAATCAATTGAAGAGCTATCTCTTCCAAAGAATGACAAGTTAGAGAAACCCTCAGCAAATTTTAAAAATAATAAAAAGTGAAAGAGAAGACTCATAAACACAGCTGGAAATGAAAAGAACAAAATCACAGTAGATGCCACCAGAACCCAAAAAGACTATTTAAAGTCTACTCTAATAAAAAGGAGATCCTGGAAGAAATGGAAAGATTACACATGGCAGATGCACTGTGCAAGCCTTGCCATCCCAACGAGCTCCAGGCCCTGCTCTCTCCCTTCCCTCAACTGTTATGTTTCTGCTGGAATGTCACTCTTGGATGAAAGAGAGGTTCTGTCATGGTCAGTATGAAAAATGTACCCTTCCCATTCTCATTACTCTTTGATCACTTTACACAGCCACACACATGTCAAATACCTTATAAAATCTGCCTGACTTTACCTACTTCATTGTGTGTTTTCAAAGATCAATGACATTTAAGCAAACACATTGAAATTATCACATCAGGAAAAACTGCTGTGTTGGGTCCAATTTTATTATTTAGTCTTCATTATATATTTACCTGTACTGTTCCACCCATGTTTTTATAGCATGTTTTCCAATCCAGCATCCTTTCTGAAGATCACACATTGCACTTTGTTATTTTTAGCCATTGTTAATTTATATCAAATCCTTACAACGTTTTGACTTTCATGTTAACAATTTTTGAATAATACATCTTAATTTTAATATGTTTCATTGTTGCTGCATCATTAGAATCATAGAAACATTTTTGGCAGGAATATCACATAAGGAATGTATTCTCACATCAGAGATGTGTGGTATTGCCTGGCTTTCCATTGTCTTTATATGCTTCTTTGTCCTTTCCTTGTTTAGAAGGCCAGTTCTGTAAAGGCTGTATGTTTCTTTTTTTACACTTGTTCAGCCTCAGATCTCATAGGTGGTTGGTAATACTTATTGAATGAGATCATAAATATACAGCTAGCTGGAAAGATCTGGAACAATATGGAACCACTGACATTCAGAGATTGCAATCAAGGGGCAGATCCTTAAATTTTACAACCCATTCAGAAAAAGCAGATGGATCTCCCAATATGAAACTACCTCAGAGTTTCCAACAACTTCTCAGGCCAACGTTCTTCATCATGAGTCTGTACTTCAGCATATCTATTCATACATCACATATGCTACTGTTTTAGTATATTCAGTATGTTCTAAATAGGTATATAATTTTTTTAAATGAGCTAGGAAATATAAGTAGGACTTGTAACTTTTTAGACCCCTATGGTTTGTTTTTCAAGTTTCTGGCATAAGTAAGCTTCCATTTTGGAGATCATTGTTTTTACCTGTACTCAGGTAGAGATGTTTCAGTGTGTTGAATATTCGTGCATGGGTATATCACTAATCAGGATTTAAATAGGGATCCCAGATTCCTGGCCACTTTTAGGGAAATCACATGTTGCCTTTTCCAGACAAATCCTCTCTAGGACTTTGGAAGTCTTTCAAAGAGACCAGTACAATTATTCGAGGTTAATATATTTAGGATGAAGATGTTCCAGATCTCAATTTCTGACTTCTAGATGTCCTGCCAGGAAATTTTGCTAGTTCTTGGAAAATGGAAGTCTCAGAGGATTGACCTTCCAGATCAGGCTTGAAAGGATGCAGCTTAGAGTGTAGCTAGGAATCTGAATCATCCAGCATGCCTTTGATAATCAGCCCCACAACTATCTGAAAGGCTCCTTTAATTAAATCCACATTTCTAGGATGAATAATCTAAACAGAAACTTTCTAGAAGTATACTAACAGAAGATATATTGTGACTATTTAAACCCCTGGTGCTCTAAATTAGCTATACTATAGTGGCTCCACTGGTATCAAGGCCTTTGTTTCCAATTCAAAATCTCATTTAGAAGCATAGTTTTTCTAAAGTGTAATCAATTCATGTCATCGTTTCTAATTTTTGTTGCATAGGTTATTCATATGAACCTTCTTTCTTATGTTACATGACATATATTTTAGTTAATCATTTATATTTTCACATTTTAAAAAAATAATTGAGGGGACAGCCAGATAGCTCAAATGATTAAAATGCATAGGCAGATGCAGGGATGGGGGTTTGATCCCTGGTGTGCCATGCCCCGACCCAGGGGATGCGTGAGATAGCCACTGAGACTGGCATGGGGAAGTGCCCCTGTGATCTCAGCGCTGAGAGACTGAAAACAGGAGAATAAGTTTGATCTGTGTAGTAAGACCCTGTAGATCCTGTACTAACTACATTAAAAATTGAAATTTCTGAAGTTATTGCCCACTGCAATTCTGCAATTAGCTCAAGACTGCATAAAAAAATCCTTTTGAAGATGCAGCAATCCAGTCTTCAGAAAGACTACATGCCCTCCCTGGTGAAGTGAAATTGGTGGGGAATTCAGATTTGATTCATCTGTTGGATCATGTGCCCTCCTTGTCCCCAAGAGTATTCATAGTGGTAGTTTCTGGCAAATGTTTGGTGCCTTTAAAGTAAAGAAATAAGGACGCAACATTTCACATAATAGTTTTAGAATTGAGAGGGCAGTATAACATTTTTATACTTCAAAAGATATCAGTTATGTGCTATTTAGTTTAAATGTGTGTAGAACACCTAGAGGGAATAAAAGTTCAGGCAGTGTTGAAGATGGTGTTAGGCAAATGTTAGTAGAGAAATGTAAAGTAAGTTCTGTTACTTTTTACTGGGGACACAGTATTTTCTTTGAGTTTGTGGGTTATAAACATTCTCTTTGCTCCATATCTTTAAGCAGAAATTATGGTCCTTATAAATAAGAAATCTTAAAAGAGATGTCCAGAGACTCATAAGAAAAAAAATAGTACTTCCCCCTCCATGTCATGTAGAATTGGTAGCTGTAGCCATTGGTATGTGCTCTAGGTGTGCAGTATTAAACTTTATATTTTGCTAAGCATCTCAGGTACCATTTTATTCATTCAGTTGTAACCAGATTTCTATTATTTTTGGCAAGATGGGTCTCCTGGAATGCTTGCTTTGCTGAGGAAAATATCTGGTGCTAGTCTATCACAGAGAAAGAAAAAGAAAAAGAACCTGTAACTTAAATAAAAAACTAGTGGCACAATAAAATTGCAAGGAGGCAAAAATTACTTAAAATCTCAATTACCTGACTGCAACTCAATTTTAGAAGGGCAAGGTTTTTCCAAATCACTTTCAAACCTCTTCCTCCATGTCAAGAACCCTTGGAGAATGATACATTTCTGGAACCTCAATGAGAAGTTCTTTGGACTGCTGTGTAAGTAAAACATCTTAGAAGAATATACACATGCACTTTTTAAATTAATGCTGGCTCTAGTAAAAATAAAGTGAAACAGAAATGATCTTGGATATATTTTTCCATAGTAGCACCTGCTCGGGTATAAATGTACATAGAAGGATTTTGACATAAGACACCGTCTGACCCATGGAAAGAATGGTATTTTGGATTTTGGTCATAGAATCTTTTAAATTCATTATATTTTACTTAAATACTAAAGCTTTAGGATTCTGAGTTCAGCACCCAGCCTTAGGATAATGCACTTTGGCTGAAATAAAGAAGACAAGGAAATTCAAACTGAAACCTTATTTTCTTTATTGAGGCTCTGCCCATGAGTACATGACTTTTGGGGAGAGCTCTGTTTTAAGCAGCCAAATATGTCAGGATTAGCCACGTGGATAGTCTTCAAGACAAAAATTAAATCTGTAGCTTTGTAATATGTTTTACGACCTAGAAATATTTATTTATTTATTTAATTGCTTGGTACAGGGTCTTGCTACATAGCTCATACTTATAGTGATCCTCCTGTCTCTGCCTCCACAGGTGTGCACCATCATGCCTGCTTTCAGTGGCAGGCACAGTTCACCTAGGGTTCTAGGGCAGGCACGGCATGCAGTAACAGGGAGCAAACCCATGCCCCTATTCTTGCCAGGCAGGTGCTTAAACCACTGGGTCATTTCCCCAGCCCTACATCAAGCATGTTACCTTTGATAATTGAGACAAAGGATGTTGTTTGGGACTACTTAAAATTATCATAATTATTTGCCTATTTCTGCAGCATGTATGTCTTTCTAGCAATCTGAAACATCTTTTTATTCTAGCTGTCTTTGATTTGCTAATATCTGGAACAACTTTACAAATTCCATGCCATTCTATGATCAAATACTAAAGAGAATTCTGATGACTTAAGGTGTTTTGAGCTTTTGTGACAGTCTAATCCCAAGAATTCCACTCCTGAGGGCACTGAGATGTGTCTGCCCAGCACAGGAAGATTTCATGCCCATCAGTACCGTCTATCATGTGCACGCACATCAGGTTAGCGTCTCTTATCATACACATCAGGTAGATGTTTGATTGTGGAGTGAACTTTGTGAGAGATAGTTCATCCAAAACTTGTAGATTTAAACACAAAAAGCATTATCTGAATGAAAATTTGGCCTTTGAAAGCCATTCAATTGAAGATACACGATACTTAAAACAAACAGTAATCATCTACACAATATACATTGGTCATATAGTTTACTTTTTATCTAATTTAAGGCACACTCACATCTCTTTTTAGAAATGAGTATATGTAAGCTATGAGCTATGAAGTAACATTTAAATCCATGCAGATACTAAGCTCTGGAGCAAGACTTGTATTTAAATCTTAGGCATTTAGGCTGTTAAACCATGGTACAATGCTACCTATGCCATATTTTTTATTTCTTTTTTAACATCATCCCTATTTTGCAAAAGTTTTCTATTCTTTTAAATGAACTGACATTTTATATATCCCAAAACATGCAAAATTACATGCATTTATTCCAGGAACATGGAACATCAAATCTGCAAGCTTATTTGATTCTAAACAGTTAGTAACATGATAAAATAATATTTTATAAACTACCAAACAGTGTGCCAATCATTCTAAATAAAGAAACTGGGAGTGGTGGCACATGCCAGTAATCCCAGAGTTGGGAGGCTGAGACAAGAGGATCACTACAAGTCTGAGCTGTATAGTGAGACCCTGCAACAAATAAATAAATAAATGAATAAAAATAAAAATGATTAAAATAAAAATAAAAACAAATTATAGCTGATAGTATGAAGAAAATAATATATGATGACCATGTGAGTTTATTCCAAGCACTATAATTTTATTTAGCCTTTTAGAATCAACATAATTCACCATATTAAAAGCATTATAAAAGCTCAAATTATCACATCAACAAATGCTACAGGAAGACATTATTAACACGATGTAGCATGTATTCATATTAAAAATGTTCAGTAAGGTAGATATAGAAAGAAAAATGTTCGGTCTGTGAGAATGATACCTATGAAAATCTTTGAAATACTACTTGTTTTACATTTAGACCAGAAAAGAGCAACTGGGTTTTCTCTGAGGACTTCTGTTAAGCACTATTCTGCGGATAGTAGCCAGTACAGTAAAGAAGTTCAAACGAACAAAAGACAGCCACTTGGAGAAAAACCCACAAAGTTAATTTAGAAAGTTAAAATGTTATTAAGGGCATTTAATAGTTTCAAAATACACAATCAAAAAACCAGAGTGAATAATTTTTGTGGACACAAAGGGATTCTTTAGTTTTTTCTTTTCAAAATTGAGACAGGGTCTTCTTGCTGCTATGTTTCCTAAACTGTTTTCAAACTCAAGCGATCCTCCTGGCTCAACCTGCTGAGGAGCTGAAGCTGTAGGAATGCGCCACCATATCTGGCCTAAAAGGGAACTCTTACACATGCTTTTGAACATATATGTGTCTTAGTTTTCCCATCTCGGAGAAACAATAAATTTAAAGGAAGACAGGTTTAATCGGTCTTGTGGGTTTTGGGGACTCAGCCTATGGCAGGTTGGTTTCAAGGTGCAAACATCATGGCGAAGGAGGACAGAGCAAAGGCACTTAGCTGTTGGCAGCCAGGGAGTGAAGCAAGGGAGCAACAGCCCCAGAAAGGCACGCACCGAAAATTGGATAAAGAGCCCGAGATCACACCTCCATGACCTACCCAGCACGCCCACAGGAGTGCTTTACTCATTCCTTGGGCATTTCTTAATCCAGTTAATTGACTTAATAGTCACAATACACAAAGGAACTAAAATTTATGCTCACGAATACCACATCAGTCTTCTATGTCCACTGCAGTTCTACAAAGATCAGAACTAAAAAGTCAACCCTATTATTCAGCCCTAAAAAGCTAAAAACAGCTTACTCTCTGTAAACAACATTATGCTAAGTGGAATAAGCCATAAATATAATGTTTCATGACCTTAAATGTGGAAATTTAAAGGAATTCAATTGCACAGAAATAGAAATAAAATAGCAGTTATGAGGGTACAGAGAGGAAATAGGTGGATTAGGTCAAAGGGTACAATGCACATCAATAAATGCTACTGAAAGACACATTTAATACAATTTAATACTTATACATATTAAAAATATTTAGTAAATTAAATATAGAAAGAAAAATCTTCAGCCTGTGTGAAAGATATACGTGAAAATCTTTGAAATCATGTATGGTTTGCATTTAGACCAGAAAAGGGCAACTAGGTTTTCTCTGATGACTTCTGCTCTTCATTCATCTTAAGATGAATGAGTTTATAGGTCTAATGTATGATATCAGGAATACTGTAATAAAGTTAGACTGGATATGAGAATCATGTTTATTGAGATTTCATCTGCTTTTACTATAAAAAAAGAAATAGTAAGCATATGACATGATGATTTGTTGAATTGTAATAACCTTGGTACTATCTATGTATGACCCATACATACTATCTATGTACACTTCAAATAGTACATACATAGATGTGTACCATCTATGTATACCTCAAATGTGCATAATAAAATTTAAGATATAATATTTTCATATATTGATGAAGAAAATGAAAATTTAAAATTAGCATTAAAAGTATAAAAAAGTATAAAAACATACATTGTACCATATTTAAAGTTATGTATAAAAACACATGTGTAAGATCTGTACACTGAAAAATACATCAGTGATTCCTTATAGACATTAGAAAACTCTTAGGTGTATGTAGCACTGTCCTGTCTGTATTCATGGAATAAAAATCTTATTATTAAAATGTTTCTTTTCAAACTAATTTTATCTAGAATTTTAAAAATTAGAAGTTGATTCTGAGTTTTAGAATTTAAGTAGAAACAAAAAAAGCAGGAAGAGTAAAACAATTTTATAAATAAAGAAAAATTGGAGAATTTATACTGTGTGTTCTCAAGTCATTAGAAATTTTCAGTTACCAAGAAAAAAATGTTTTAGTGTTAGATAGTCATATAGGCAAATATTCTAGAAGAGTAATTCTAGTGGGGTGACCTGCCCATATAAAATTATTTTATTTTTGTAATTGATTCTAATATAATTCAGGGGAAAACAATAGCCTTTTGAATTTAGGGTACAAAATCAAAATTATACTAAATCTTTCCTAACATATCCCAAATTACTCAAGGTAAATTATACATTTGAAAGTATGTAGTAGATTAAATACATCTGCAGATTTAAACTCCTTCAACACACAGTCTTAAAAATATGGTCCAACTGATATGAATGCTGCAAAGAAGGCAGTACTTACAAGCTCAGTTCAAATTAATGAGCCAAGTAAATGTCATGGTTGTCTTAAGCCACAAATGCTGGTGTGTTTTGTTGTGCAGCACTAGACAACTGGAACAATGTGCCAGTATGAATCTTCTAAGAAGAATGCGTAGAATATTCACTGTTAGAGATTTCAAGGGATAGAAGAAGTACAAATTGTAAAAGTATTGGTAAATTAGTCATTAATAAAATAAGAGTACTGGGAGCTGGTCCAATCTCTTTCAGTAGAGTGTGCCCTCTCCAGTTGCACTCTGAATCATTTATTTTTTTCTTACTCTCCTTGGTTGACCAGGCCATTGCTCAAGCTAAATTCTCCTACAATTTTTAAAAAAATTTGTAATTAAAGATTTCTGTTAAAATAAAATTAAAACACTGCTCTTTTAAAGATATCAAAAAGCTGAAAAGGCAAATTTATGTGTACATCTGGCCAAAAATGAATATATAGAGTGTGAACTTTTATATCTTAGCAATAGGAAGAAAAATGATGTATTTAAATATTAGCAGATGATTTATACAGGGAATTGGCAAAAGGAGACACATGTAAGCCTCATGAGCATGTAAAAACACTCAATGTCATTGATAGGTAATTGGGAAAATAGTCTACCAACCAGTGTATACACACTTTAGCAGTCCGCTATACTAGTAAATGTCTGGAAGTTCACGGCCACCTCTTTGAGCACTTCTTACAATTGTAGAGGCCAAAGGCAACTTATATTGCTCTCACAATGTCTCAATGGAGTTAGTATTAAAATATTGATACAAATTCTATTTCCTGACATATATATTTTTTTAGGACCCTGTATGTATAAACCTTAATGAGATCCCAATATGCCATTAATTACTGTGGCTGAAATGAAATAGCCCAACAATATCAAACACTTGGCAATATATAAAGTACACGGAATTCTTAAATAGTGGAAATGTAAAACATGCAACTCTTTTGGAAAACAGTCTAACTTTATTCTCACATAATTGTGCAACCCTTTTGGAAAATGATATGCTAATTTTTTATAGTTTTTAAGAAAACATAAAGGAGTCAGAAATATAATTTTAGGTATTTATTCAAGGAAAGGAAATCCTATTTCCAAAAGTATTTGTACAACTTGATTCTTAGCAAGCCACGTAGGTGTTGTAATCTGAATTATGTTCTTAACACCTTTTGTTGACCAGTAATTTGAAATAGATTTACTACCCCATTTCTTTTCTTAAGGATACATTTAGTGGATATCAGTCATGTCACTGTAGTCACTTTGCATCTGAGCATGGGACAGGTGTTCCACTATGTGGGATAACGTACCTATGGATCAGACATCCATAGCCCAGAGGAGATAGCTCAGTAGAATAAGCATTTGCCTGGCAAGAGCAGGGTCCTGAGTTCAATCCCTCGTACTGAAAAAACAAACAAACAAACAAACAAACAAGACATCTGTAACCCAGTTGATAGTGGTAGCGATATAGGACACAGAGAGAAAACAAGAATATAGTGAAGATTAAAATCCCGGGGATTATCATTAATAAAATTGTAGAGTTTCCCTTTAGCTATGCTTGCTTACTCTGTCTATTCAGTTTCTCTAAACTGTTCAGGAGGCCAGTGAGTCCAGGTAGCTCTCAGAGACAGACTTTCAAATACTTCCTACCTCAGAACTATGACATTTTTGTGCACACACCATGGTCCACTTCTCTTCCTGAGGGCTCTGAATTCCGCTAGCGTTCAAGGAGTGAGGAAAACTGAGAAGCTTAAATGCACATGACAACAAATTTCTACATGCATTATTTTTCTTGGATTGTTCGCCTTTCAATCTACCAAGTTTGCTATCATTTTTTTCATGTCAATGGCCCAATATATTGGCAAGAGTAAGTCTTTTTTCTGTAGTGGGATTTCCACAAACTACCAGTGTACATCACAGATGCAATTTCTCACATTCATAAAGATATTTCTAGATACATGTAAATAAAACTATTTCAAAATATAGAAAAACGTATAGATGGAATCAGTTGTTTTAACTGCAGCTTTCTTAAATATACATAAAATATTCTCTATCATCTACAGAGGACTGATAAGGATAGATGACAAAAAGTATTTTGTTTTCTCCACAAACCTCTCTCTCCATAATATATATATATATATATATATATATATATATATATATATAATTTATATGCTTTTCCAGTAAATGACTTCAAATAAAATTTCTATCCCTTACGACAGTCAGCTCTCTGAGGATATCCCTATATTGTAGATATAACTGAAAAAGTGATTTAAATAGCTCATGGACCAGACTTTCTGCAGAATAAAATATTCAAATCAATTCCAAATGTTTTATGTTTCACTTAGTGTTTATCTTACATTTTTATTCATTAGTGAGAAGAAATGACTGTGTATACATAGAAAATAGTTTCTTAGCTCTCTAATTCTAAAATACCCTATGTGTGTTGTGACTGCTGACAAGCTAGCCTAATGGCCTTTTGAATTGTGCTTTTCTTACTCACTATTAGAAAAGACTGCTTAAGTTGATACTTCATTAGTGTACAATGAGACACTTGATGTTTCCATTGTTAATGTATGTGACAGTGCTTATTTTTCTAGGGATAGAGATGAATCTCATCCATCAAGACAAAGCTGTTAAATATTTCCAAGAAAGTTCTAGAAATTTTGGAGAAAAAAATAGTTATGCTCAATTAAAAATCTTTCACATAGAATAAATTACAAAATGAATCTTCAGAAAATCACAACTATGAAAAGAAGAGCTTGGATTAAAGAATTCTTTGTAGGATTCCTAGGTTGATTGAATGTGAAAAAATAATATTTGGTATATGTCTTTTCCAAAGGCATTTCTTATTTTAGGTTTCTGGATTAACGACATATATACATATGCCATAAAACTAAAATTTTACTTAGCTCTTCCTTACTGCTTGCCAAATTTGTTAATTTTAGTTCAGAAGCTATTCATAAATTTACTGATCTCTTGCTAAATAAACTCTTTAAATGATAAACTTTAGAAGAAGGAAAAGTATTTCTATAATGAAACTGAAAAATTCAAAATTAAAACTCAAAAATTAACAGTGGACCAATAAATTAAAAACTTTTAAAATGTCTTTCATACCATAATAATGTCTATTTGGGAGCAACTTTAAAAATATGATAAAAGTATATAATGGATAAAAATGACAAGGTAGAAGTGGGGTGGTTGGGATAGAAGAATTTTAACATTCTAATATTATGTTATGTGCCTTTAGATTTATTAAGTATGTTTATATGAAATTGAAATGGTAATGCAATACTTTAAAGTTAAAATATATGGATTCTATGAATTCTAAAATTTTAGTCATCTAATAGTATTAAAAGGTTAATTTTATATGTCAGCTTGGTTGGGCTATGAGGTCTATCTATTTGATCAGACATGAGTGTAGATGTAGTGAAGATGTTTTAGATGTGCTTAGTATTTAAATTAGTAGACTGTAAGTAAAGCAAATTATTTCCTTTATGTGGATGTACCTTATCCAGTATGAGGAAGGCTTTAAAAGCAAAGGTTGAGTTTCTCAAAGAGTAAGATTGTAGCATGAAATTCTGCTGGAATTCTTAGCTTGGTGCTTTGTGAAATTTAGATTCAGAATTACAATACCAACTTTTCTTGAATTTTCAGGCTGCCATCCTACCCTAAAATGTTTGGTTTCTTATGTGTTTAAAAATTCTATTTTTTCATTCATTCATTCACTCATTCATTCATCCATTCATCCATCTATCCATCTATTTATTTAATGTATTTAGTGCAGAGTCTGCAAGGTCTTACTCCACAGATTGGACTTGTAGTGATCCTCTGCTTTTAGCATCCAAAGCACTGGGATTACAGCTGTGGGCCACCACGCCCAGTCTCTGTCACCATCTCAGCATGCCCAGTAGGTGGGGCCTGCAGGGCATGCAAGGGATTGAACCCCAGTGCCTGTATCTACCTAAGTAGGGACTTTGGTCCAATGAGCCATCTGGTTGTCCCTCTCTTTTTAAAAAAAATTAAGATTAAAACAAAATGCAAAAAAAGAAAGTTGGGGCAAAACAGTCCCCCAAATACTGTGTTACATGAGGTGAACCAGTTCCTTAAAGTCTTTTCCTCTCTTTGTGTAAGTGTCTTCCATTGTTATCACTGGGGAACCCTATGCGTTAGAGCTAGTGGCCAGAACTGGAAGACAGACTGATATAACTAATTGCAGGTAGAAGTTTACTAGTCTACAATTAGAATGGATCATTTTGGTACACTTATCCTAGTATTTCAAATACCAAGCAGATCAAAATCCAAACAGTTAAAGACAATTTGAGTAACAATATGACCCTATGCCTAAGAGAAGATAGTTGGATGGATGGATGGATAAATAGACAGACAGACAGACAGACAGACAGACAGACAGATAGACAGATACATAGATAGATAAAATCAAAAAGTGTTTATACACTTCATCAGTTCATCAAACTAATAAATGTCTGGAAGCTAATTGCCTTCACTCTGAGCACCTCTTGTAATTGAGGGGCCAAAAGTAGCTTGCATTATCTTCTGCTATCTCAATAAATTAGTATTAAAATATTCACGCAATTTATTTTCTTTTTCTCATGTGTACAATTTTGGAGGACTCTAAGTACCCATGAAATATTTATGAATATTGTTTTTCTCAAAATAAAAAATAGCATTTATTTATTTATTCATCCATTCTCTCAACAACAATTTATTCATCCATTATCCACCATCACTTTTTTCTTAGCTTTCTTTTTTCTTTTGATAACTGCAGCAGAGTTTTTCAAAAATGTTTTGGCATACCTAGATGATAAGTCATGTGAATCACCACTGGATCAAGATTCCTTTGAAATAAATGCAGGTGTTCAAGAACCTGTCAGGGTGAGGGTGTCCTTCTAAGTTTTACTCCTCATAGTTATTAAAAAATAGTATCTTATACCTGCTTTTTAAAAAATTATTTTATTTATTTATTTATTTATTTGTATGCTACACGATCATGCTATAGAGCTCAGGCTCACAGTGATCCTCCTGTCTCAGCCTCCCCAGTGCTGGGATTACAGGTGTGCGCCACCACGCCCAGCTTCGGTGACCAGCACAGTGGGTTCCAGGCCTGCACAGCATGTGCTACTGGTGATTGAACCTCGGTCCTTGCACTTGCCAAGCAGGCACTCAGACTACCTAGATAACTCCCCAGCCCCTGTTTTGTTTTAAATTTTGTTCTACTTTAAAGAGAAAAGAAAAATTATAGATATATTAGAAATAATAAAGAATTTCAAAATAAAAAGAAAAAAAATCCCAAGATGATAGGTATTCAACAGTGTGTGTGCGCGTGCGCGTGTGTGTGTGTGTTTATCTTTTTGAGATAAGTCTATTCAGTTCATGTTGCCTTGCACTCCCTATCTGGCCCAGGGGGCTTGGAACTTGCTGTGATTCTCCTGCCTCAGCATCGCAAGTACTGGGATTATAGGTGTGCACCACTACATCTGGCCTATGCCTGCTTTCTATAGTAATCCCTTTAAGGAAGTAAAATGTGAATGCAAATGATTTGCCCAATACATAACACATCATAATCAATATCATTGTGATTAAATTATGCTTCTAAGAAGCATAGTTGCTAATGTTATGCAATACCCCCCTGTAGCATTTTACAATGAAAAAAAAAAAGAAAAGAAAAGAAAGGGAATATATGAAAAGACAGGGACCCTAGCACAGACTTAACTAACAAGGAGGCAGGTTCTAATTCTGCACCAGTTGGATGGGTTTCCTCCTGTCTGCATGCGTGGGTCTCCATATGTCTCCAGATTTAAGCAAAGCCACTTCCAGAGGGACCTCTACCTTGAAGAAGCTGGAGAGAGGGGGTGTCAGTGTCCTCCCGGGACCGAAGGACACTCTTGCCCTGACAGGTTCTCCAACACCTGCACTTATTTCAAGGGAATCTTGATCCAGTGGTGATTCACATGACTTATCTAGGTATGCCAAAAAGTCTTTGAAAAGCCCTGTTGCAGTTAGCAAAAGAAAAAGGAAAGTTAAGAAAAAAGTGAAGGTGGGTAATGGTATTTGCACATAGGATGTTTTTACAGGAATCATCAAATTCTTAGGATTTTTGTCCCTGTGTACTCTTTGTTCCTTCACAGTTGAAACACTATTGATTCATTTATATTATATGCTTACAATTAACACAAAACACTATTCTCTCAAGGGATTTGTATTTTCAACTTACAGGAGAACATACCTGCGAATCTCACTGAACTAAAATTGACCATTTGGAAACATTTCACTCTGAGAAATTATCTTTGTTCTAAACATCACATTTACATTTGAAAATACTGATTGACTATGAAAAATATGCTTAGTTAGAATAAGGATTTGTATTTCATACAAGCCCAGGTATAAAATAAGTATCTTAAATTGAGGGCTCTGGGCAAGCTGAGGTATAAAGATAGCATAGATTTGATTATCTTTGTGAAAACAGAATATCCAGCTCAGGGGATAATCCTCTAGGGAGAAACCAACATTCTTGACATTTTGAGTGAGAAGAGCTGCAGAAGTATTCAATCTATTCTGCATAGAGAACACATTGAGAATGAACGATCACAAAAGCAGGCGATGGGCTGGTGAGACAGCTTAGCAGACTAAGTGCCTGCTTAGGCAAGCACCGGGACCCGGGTTCCACCCCTGGCTCCACACGCCATGCTAGCTCTGCCTCTGGGAGCTGAGCAAGCCCCCTAGACCAGGTATGGTGGCACACATTGCAACCCCAGAACTGGGGAGGCTGCAAACAGGAGGATCACTATGAGGCTGAGCTGCGTAGTGAGACCCGGTACCAAGTACATTTAAATAATAACAATAATAATAATAATGAAGCAGGTGAATATAAATTAGAATTGATGAGGCTAAATCTATAGTTAAAAGGTTCTTGATCATTAGTAGAGGAAAAGTTAACTAGAAGTGTATTCTCAAAATATCCTCTTCTACTGGGGATGGTGGCACACACCTGTCTCCTCTCACTTTGGAAGGCTGAGGCGGGGGAATTACAAACAGGAGTCAAGCTGGGGGAATTTAGCAATTTAGTGAGATTCTGTCACAAAACAAAACATATAAAAGGGGCTGTGAAAGCAGTTGAGTGTGAAATCCCTGGGTTCAATCTCTAATAGTGCAAGAAAAATAAGTTTATTTCTTCCTCAGTTATCTATCTTTGTAGTAAGAAAGAAATGATTTGCAGGACCAGCAAAATAGCTCAGCAGATTAAAGCACCTGCAGCAGGCACAGGGGCTGGGGGTTCAATTACTGGGTCTGCCCTTCCAGCCCCAGGGTGCACTGAGATGGCAACTGAAAGTGGGTTTGGTGGCCCCAGCTCTTGGGAGACTGTAAACAGGTGGATCACTGCAGGGCTGATCTAGTAGTGACACCCTGAACACCCTGTAGACCTTTCCCTAAAAAAATCCAAAATACAAAAAAAAAAAAGGAAGAAAGAAAGAAAGAAGGAAGGAAGGAAGAAAAGAAAAGAAAAAAAGAAAGAAATGATTTGCTAGCATGAAAATAAACACTTTGAAAATTAAAACATACTACTTCACTGAGAAGCTTTACCTGATACTCCTGCAGTAGTGTAGGGTTGAGTCACGTTCAGTTTCGCTATGTAGTGCGTCCTCAAGTAGACACCACTGAGCAGAGGAATTTAACTTTTACAAAAAACGATAGTAGAAATGTATGAAAACTGGTATAGTTTCCTATTATTTTTTATTAGAAGAGATGCTCCTTCAGAGAACAATTACCAAAAATGAATACATTCTGTATTAGATTAAATCCATGCAAAGCATTTCTGATTATTTATCCCCAAACTCAGGTATTTCACTGATATAAATTACTCCATCTGGATTTAGAAAGGGTGGTTAAAGGGCAGCATGTACAAAAATAGAACATCCACTTCCATGTTGGATCAACTTGCCATGGAAATAAGTGCCATCACCATTCATTTAATTCTTCCAAGCCTCAAGATTTGGCTTTCCTGCTTGGAAATATATAATTGTGAGAACCATGCTTCCAAGAGACTGTGATACTTCTCAAAAACCTCAATTATATCCAGAGATATGGATGAAAGAGAACAGATGGCTTGAGTGTCTCTCTCCTCCATTAGACAGTGCAATGTTGAAGCAGCAGTTTTGGACAAGAACTTTTTCCTTCCTTTCCTTTTCTTTCCTTTCATTTTGCTTTTTTAGAGGCAGACTGACCTACTAGAAGGCAGAATTGAAACAGGTTGTGGTTTTACTTGGGAGGTGAGTTCAAAGGCTTTTGCTGCTAAATGGTATGGATAATTTTATTTCATTTTATGATGGAAAAATAGGCTTACCCTGAATAAACCCTGTGAGCAGAAACTCAGTCCGACTTTTCAAATGGATGCTATTGAATCAAGTACCCAAATTTGATCTTCAGACTTCTGGTTGCAGAACCAATCAGTAAAGACATCATGTCAATTCTACAGTGGAACAAAGTTTAAACTCAGTTCTCTGGCTGGCTTGACGCAGTTCTAAACTAAAGACTTGCGCATTCAGAGCACTACTGAGATCACCACGCCCCCACTGTTTCTTTACGGCAGCTCTTGATTGCAAACCTGCTACTAGTCTTCTTAGGATCTTTCCCCCTTTCAAAGATTTTTTCCCTTTCTCTTTCTTCGTTTGTGTTGTATTTCAGAGACGAATGAGTCTTGAATCATCTGGATGGGTGATTTTTGTAGGTCTGTTGCATCATCCTAATATTCATAGACTTTCGTGGTGTAACAGTAGAATTTGTTATGTTTTAATTGTGAAATTATGTTTTTATTGTTAGTAGAATTTTATTGTTATTAGAACCTTTTTCTGATTTTGTGAACAAAAGGTATTGAGACATGGACTCAGGGCACAAGCAGTGTCTCCTGTGTTTAAGTCCAAGGATTCCTTATTATCTATATAAGTTTTTTACACTCTCATTAGCTTTCCTATCAGAAGAAAATGTTGAAATTTAAAGCTACCTTGAAGAGTCCTGAGAATGAAATGACTCAGTGTTATGAATAGCATCTGAAACTATGCTTGGAATATATGAGCTCAGTAAATATTAGCTATTAGTGAATAAAAGTAGAATATAACTCTTAACCTGTGGAAAAGAGGGAACTTTTCAATCTTCAAGTGATTCTGAGTACCCTGTTAATTATTGATGTGAACGATCTTACTGCATTGGTATATGCCACCAAAGACTTTGACATACGGTATTTAAATTGCTTTGCGTGTCTAATAGCAATAGAAAAAATCTATATAGATTTGAGGGTCAGGGAAACAAAACTACCATGCAAGTATTGGCCATACATAAATTCGTAAAATTTAATTATAAATCAACGCTGAATGAGTGTTCAGCCCTAAGACTGAAGCCCAGTGATACCCTAGGGTACCCAGGAAGTAACCCCTTGCTGCCCCACCGTGGCAGCTGACAGGACTGCAGTTTCCTCCCTACAGGTGGCCTGTGGGAATCCAAGGAAACTCAGGCAGGACTTGGCTGGAAAGATAAACAAAACCTACTTAGTTCTTGCTTGTAAAGACCAGTGGGAATAGTAAAAGAAGAAAAGAAACAAGATCCTATCCACAAAAGAAAAGAAACATATGTCTGAAAGAACCATCCCGGGGTAGTATGTTGCCAGGGTAAAGGCCATTAACCCAAATGGCATGAAGAGAGTGGCTTAAAATTGTGAATCTACTATATGTGGCTGTATAGATTGACCCTTGCAAACCTGCTCTTCTTTTGTTCTATCTATCTATCATCTATCTATCTATCTATCTATCTATCTATCTATCTATCTATCTATCATCTATCTATCTATCTATCTATCATCTATCTATCTATCTATCCATTATATGTATCAGTTTACTGATTTTTAAAATCAAACTATCATCTCTGTCTATCTCTCTATCTCTCTATCTATCTTTCTATCTATCTATCATCTATCTATCTATCTATCATCTCTCTATCAAGTTACGTCTTTTTTCAAGTAGTATTATCTTTCAGTTGTACTCCAGTACAGGTAGACTCAGAAAACTCGTGATCTGATGATGCTTTGAACAGATTTTTCTTCCTCATTTAGAAGGGAGATAGCCTATAGGATGAATACATGATACTTAGTACTGAAGAATTAGAGCTGCCTTGGAGTCTTTTTGCCTGCTGTGAGCAATTCAGCTCTGCCTCACAATTTGCATTTTCTACTTAGCAAAGCAGGAGTTATGGCTACAGAATCACTGTTCTCTGAAGGCTGCTTGTGAAGAACAATTATTTTTTGATAGTGTTCCTTATCAAACCCAGTTTATGGAAATACGCACCCTGCATATCAGATATCTCTGTATTAAGAGTCCAGGAACGTAGCCTTTTCTCCAATGCACTATGATTCCAGTCAGTTTTGGCAATTGCGAGTTATTGGTTTCTTAAATACTGTCTGAATTTCTTTTTTGCCAGGATTTTAAACTTGGATTTCATTATCTCTCATTCCTGCATCAAATACATTATCATATTTGCCCACTCTAGCATTCTGTTCTCATCCCTCTGCCATTTCTCCCCATTACTCTGAGGCTGCCAAAATTCAAGCCCAAGTACAGGTCGCCTAAACCTTTCCTCCCCCTTCTCTCTCCATCAAGAAAGGTTGGAAGCGAAAGGTAGTAGTGAGCAATTCAGCTTGCGAGTCAGAAACCTCTGTCTGCATTTCGATTTCAACCATCTACTTTGGTGTGTAATTTTTGGAAATCGTTTGTAATATTCATGTTAAAATGACAAAATAATACTCTCTTTGAAGGGTTATCATTTCACAAGAGTCTAACAACCAGTTTGGCACATTTCACTTAAGAAATGTCAGTTACCATTTCCTCTATCCTTATGTGAAGGATTCCCGTGCTGGGTGGGAGAGCCATCACCCAGGTTACAAGTAACAGCAGAGTCTATTTTGAATCACAGGGAATTTAGGAGTCACAGAATAGATGTATAAACAACCATTTAGTTACTATTATATCCTGCACTTATAACCCTAAATAATGTCAACAACAAAATGGTTTTCCAAAAATGTTCTTGTAAATTCTAAAGACATTTAAAAGTTTATCTTTTCTTAAATGTTTCTAATTCTATTCACTGTTTACTGTTTTGAAGTATATTTTTGAAAAAAATTGGATAACACATATATGTACATTATAGTTGTAGTAGCTGTAGCTGTAGTCGCTGGCCATAGTAGTGAGTATGAACACTATACTTTATGTCAGCAATCTTGTGCCTGAAATTTTATTAAAATTGGCATTTTTGTAAATTCTTGGTCAATAGTGAGTAGCCAACTTGCTACAGCATATATACAGTAAAATATAGTATAGTTTACTTTGTTTTTAATTTGAAATTAGCCTGTTCTATGAATAAAAAATTCAAGAAATTTCTTAATTACTGGTGTTTTCCAATAGCACAAGTCTCAGATAAAATTTCACCATAATCAAGAGTTTGCAATTTACAGAATTAAGTCATAACAATGATTGTAAAGGACCAGAAAATCTATGGTCAAAATGTTATTCAATAATTATATTACAGTGCTATGGAAAAGGAAACTTCAATTGTTGCGTCTGTGTTCTACCTATCATTTTTTATTTCATTTAATGGTTATTTCTGAAAATACTTGTTGAAAGGAGATAACAGATGTTAAAATATGATCTACTTTGCAATGAGATATAGTATTTTAACTCAAGTCTCTGCCTTCAATTCTTTTTATACAATAATGTCGTTACATTTCAGTTACCTTACTTGAGGCACATATCTGATCATACAATTTTCTTGTCAGATATTTTCTGAGCCTATTGTTTCCTGCCAAATAAAGCTACATGAAATGTTTCCGCTATCTGGCATTCAGGACTTACTGTCTTTTTGAATGCTCTGCCTCTCCATCTTGGTCTGTGCCTGTGTCCTCCACGGCAGCCACTTGCATATCTCACCTAGGTCCTCTCGTGTCTTGTCCCGTTCCCTTTACTCTTCCTTCCACGCAGCAGAATTTCTCAGCCTCTGCTGTCTTCATTTTCTGATCCTACATTGGACCAGAGTCAGTTCCACATCCTCCTTCCTGAAAGGCTCTCAAGGGAGAAAATCCTGCTCTTTTCTTCTGAATTCCCACAGGTCCTTGAGCAACAGAACTTTCCTTTAGCTCTGAACTTCTCCATCTCTCAATGAATTTTTACCTTGTAATATGCAGAATCATATGATAAATACATTTTTGTTCTTTTTATTCTTCCTCTGCTGTCTCCTTCTCTTCCTCTTGTTTCTTTTCCTCCTCCCCATTCTTCTCTTCTTGGAATAAAGGTTTCTGTGTCAGGCTTCCTTGCTCATTCATCCGTGTCAGAGACTGAAAGGGCTGCTTGGATAAGCATGGTGCTTCCTGCTATATTTCTTGAGATCTCTGAGTTCAGGAGTCCTGACTTAGCCTAGATTTTGAGAATCTCTGAAGTATTTTGTTTAACACTATCTTAAACATATAGCTTCTGCACTAGATGAGCTGGACCCAGAGGGACTTGGCGAGGTGCATCTTGCAGGCGTGTCAAGGGAACTAGCTTGGGATGCATTTTGGCCATAGTTTTCCGATCCTTTCCACTGAAATTCACTACTCTGAATTTTAACTGAGACATGCTATTGGAAACCAGTGTTTACAATATTTCCTCCATTGGCTAGTTACCTGCTCCATGTGATTTATATAAGATTCAAGAACATCTCCTTACACCTATACAAGATCAGATATAGACTAAAAGTTTTCACTTTTTTGCTTCAAAATGATTAGGTGAATTGATAATTTGAATAGATTAATCAAACTTTTGTTAGATTTATTTATTTATGCAACACTTAAATTTTGAATGATCTTTAGCCAAAGATACATACAACCCTTCTTGAGAATAGACTGACTTCAAGGTAGAATTCTTTACTTCTATGACTATAACATTCATCTTTTCATTCTGCTTACTTGATGGCAGATTTTTGGTATATTTTATTTATGTTGTTGTTATTATTATTATTATTACTAATAATAATTATTTTACTCTTTTGATACAGAATCTCGCTATGTAGCCTGGCCTCATAGTGACCCTCTTTCTCAGCCTGCCCAGAGCTGGGATTACTGGTGTCTGCCACCACAGCAGGTTTCTTTGGCCAGTACTGCGTGCACTGTGTTCCAGAAACAGCATGGCATGTGGTACTGAGGATCGAACTTGGGCTCTTGCGCTTACCAGGCAATCACTTAGATGGTACAGCTATCTCCCCAGCCTGTCTTAGTCACATTTATTCCTTAAGCAGAAATAGTCTTTGCCTAGCCCAATGGTGGCTGGCTGGCTTTCAAAGATATAAAGAGTAGGTTGTGGTACCTGTGCCATAGGTCCACCACCATTGGCCTAGACCATAAGATAACAAATTTATGACTTGATTGTTCTCCTTTCTGCAAAAGTCTCCCTTCTCAATTGTAATAGTCTCTTCATCTTACAACAATTCTTTAAAATGAAATTATTTTTTTAAAATTACAGCTTTATTGACAGGAAGTTTCAATATAATAGTAAGGCTGCAACTGTTCTCTAAGTTAGAGTTTCCTCTTCTTTAACTTGGCACTGCCTTCAAAAAGGGAGCTGATGGGGCTGGAGAGATAGCTCTGTGGTCTAAGCACCTGCCTTGCAAGCACAATGACCTAGGTTCAATCCCAGGGACTGCACCTGGCTGGCCACTGAAACTGTGCATGGTGGTGCACATCTGTAATCCCAGAGCTGGGGATATTGAGACAGGAGGATCACTGTAAGTCCTTAAATAGAAGATTTTTTTAAAAAAATTAAGAAGGGTCCACTAGGCTCTTTCATTTGAACTTTATCAGCTCGTCACTACTTATTTGCTGGGATTCAGCCTTATTCAGACTGGTGTGTGGTCAGGGAACTCATGCAGAGGACTTTGACTGATGTTGTGGAGAATTTATATTGGTGGCTCACTGGGAATTTGTTTCTTGGTCCATGTTTATAGGTATCTAGAGAAGTTCATCCACTGGGAACATCTGGTGTCACCTTCCCTCTTCCTGTTCAGTACCTAAGCTTCCAGGTCTTGGAAGTCTACCCTCTTGTTGGGTTGTTTTGTAACCAGTTCTTTCCTCACAGATGGCATTTGGAATGGAGTCCTTTTGAAAGGGACTTCAGGCAGTTTTCCTGTGACACCTTTTGGTTAGAGGAAGCACTCATTGATTTTTGGAGAAATGTACCTCACACCTAGTACTTGTCTCCTTTTCCCTGCCTTGCTGCTCCCACCCACTCAGTGTCTTTATCTGTATTAGTTATGAGATAGAGCCCAGATCCCTGTGTCTCTCAAGTATCTGAAAACATCCTTCTCCTTTCCCACACAACATTAAGGAAAACGCCTCAGCCCCACACAATTCCCTAACTTTGGGATAACATTCCCCACTGCCCTTAAACATTACGTAGAACCTCATGATATGATGAATGAAGGATTTCAAAACCAGTGCTTGCAAATCCTGCGTAAGTGGGACAGTATCTTAATTTAAAATATTGGGTTTTAGCACTTATTTTTGAATCTATATCAAAATTATGGAGCAGATACCTTAATTATAGTCGTGATTAAGTTTAACTGTGTCCGTTAGTTTTCCTTGGAGCCATCCTGGAATTAGAAAAGCCAATTCTGGATCTGTCTGGGTGGATCATGGAGGCTTGACCTGGGTACTGCACCAGTCCTGGCGTTCTTCTCCTGCAGCCCTGTGGCCTTTGTTTGCTTTTTGACCACTGGGAACTAAGCAGCCCTGCTCTGCCACTCTCTTTGGCTACTCTGATCCTGCCTCGCAGCTGTCAAATTGGTTCCATGCAGGCATGAATGAAATTAAACCTTTCTTCCTTCACTTTGTGGGTGTTGGGTGCTCTATACCTTCATATCTGACATTTTGTCCAGGAATTTAATCAATAGGCATCGTTTCTGAATTTAATGCATTTCTGTTTGTCACGCAACAATTGGCAATAATGCTGTCTCTTTTCTGTAGTTACTCTATCACTGGCTTTCCATTTGACCCCAATTCACAGCATCTATACCTCTGTATCACACCCTACTTTCAATTAATTCTTTAATTCAGGAGATGCTTAGTGTCCTAGACATGTCAAGCAGTTAGGGCACAACAGGAAGCAAGGTAGACCTTGCCCCTGGCTGCAGGCGACATTGTTTTTCCTGCTTCATTAGCACCTCCTCCAATAGAAAGCTTTATTTTCAATATGTTCTTATGGGGGATGCTCCGTATATTTATCAAATGAGTGAATTATCAGAAAGAAAATAATTAAGTGGATTGACATTTGTGACGCTGAACAAGACAAGTTTGTTAAATCTCATCAGGTGATAAGATGATGAATGTTTTAGAAGATATAGAACAAGCCTGTGAGAGCTGAAACGATCCTGTGAAATGAACTGCATGCCGAAGACTCAGCCATCTGATCTTGTAGCTGCTGTGGTAGCCATCTGATCTTGTAGCCATCTGATCTTGTAGCTCCAGTTTGCTGTTGGGCTCCAGGGCTATGTTAGAGAGAGGCAAGACAGTAAATCTTGCTAATGTATACTTTTTAGATTCTTTAACATCTAAAGCTGTGAGGTTCTGTTATATTTTTGTAACATAGTATATGCATCCTAAGACATAGTGCATATTTTCAACATGGAAAAATGTTTACTTGTCCATGGTAATGATCAAAGAACAGTAAGCCAAATTTCCTCTTCTGGAGGAGTTTATAACCTGATGAGGGGAAGGGCAATGAAAAACTAAGTATTTGATATAAATAAAATGGTGTATCATAGGGAATACTTTGGGATACTTTACAGATAGAAAATGAACACTTAGCTTATAATTGTAGAGGAAAAACTCTTCAGAAAGATGGTATTGTAGAAGTGTAACTTGGACACTGTATGATCTTTGAAAAAAAATCTTAAGTCAGAGGATAGGGGAAAAAACCAGGATATTGATAAGCAGTTGAGATTAATCGACCGGTGAATGTTACATGTAACATTTTATTTCTCATTCAATATAAAGCATTTTCTGTACAGAATTCATCATTCACTATAGTCTCTAGAGAACAAAGCAATGCTTTTGTAGTGTGAGGTGCCCTTGGTGACCCCATAGAGCAGTTACTCTTGGCGTCTACTTTTACTTAGTAGGAAACAGAACATGTGGACCCATTTCTTGTTTAAAGTAAACACATTTATTTGAAACAGTTTTCTTACCGTAGTTCAAAGCTTATAATGTTTTAAAATTGCCATTGACTCTACACTGAGAATTAACAAACCAGAATCTAGTATGCTTCTAGGATCACATTTAAACTCCACAACCCCCATCTGCTTTGTCTGGGAAGGGTCGTGGCTTATCAGTCACATACTTGACTCAGAATCAAATACTTTTCCTCTCAGCTTAGTCTTTTTCTTCCACATTTATCTGCCTTCTACTGTGTTTCTTTGTGCTTTTTGTCATCTACCTCCCTGTAGATTTTTTTGTTTTGGCATACTTCCATCTCGAAATCTCCATAAAGCCAAGAAAATGGACACTTGCCTGGCTTTTTCTCTCAGTCAACTGATAATCCCTTTCCATTAACCCCTCACTGGGGTTCCACTTGGTAATGTCTACCACTTGCTAACATTCCTGCCAGGTGGCAGTCTTTGAGTTAATTCTCATTATCTGTTGCACTGCTCATCAACATAATCCTTAAAATAGATACTAATCCAAAGGTGAGGGAACTGAAGCTCAAAAAAGTACATAAACCCCCTTTAAGGGTTAGAGTAGTACATTCCTATATACTCTGCATGCCTCTGAAATCCCTTCTTTCCCTGTATGGTCATTGAGCTCCATAATGTATAGTGAAAGTAGGATAAATTAAACAATTTGCCATAAGTAAAAGAGATTTGGTAAATACTTAGGAAGAACATAAACTTAAATAGCTATACTTAACTATAAATAGTCATTTGTTTAAACCACTACCACAAATATTAATATAACTTGGCTTCCTTTTTTGCCTTTTATCTGGCACTAAACCAAAAGCCTAAGTTACTGAAGTACATCTTGCAGTTATTTATACCCAGACACTGAGCTTAGAGAGACTCGCATGCTTATTCTCCTTTAGGTTAGGAAATTGAGAGCCAGACAGAGGAGATGCTGGACCTGTGCATGAGGGTACACAAGACGATGGCAAAACTTAGCTGAAAAGGAAGTCCAGATTCCTCTTACAGGACTTCTTACCAAGCATGTGGAGTTTCTTATTTCAACAAGATTCTATCTGCTGCAGTGGCTAAAATTGTGAGCTCAAAATTTGCCTCCATCTGCAATTAGATGGCAACTGCAAAACTGCAGGGAAGTGATTGAAAATGTAGAAAATTTAAAATAAGGAAAATAATGTGTGAGGATTTAGTGATATACTTGAAGCCATTTTTTGAAAACGCACTTGCACTAAAACCTCGTCCTGTATTTTGACCACATTCAAAAGTTGACTAAAGACACATGGCCCCTCCATGAGCAAGCAGGCTCATGCAGGAAGTGTGATGCCCCTACCACATGGACAAGCAAGGCCAGGTGAAAAGGGTGGTGCCCTGACACAAGGATGCTGCCAGCTACCCTTGCACTGGGGTATCAGAGGCACGGACTGAATAACTGAGTAGATCCTGGACTTAGGACAGTGCCTGGGGAGAGCAGGGGTTAACGGACTGCAGTGTCGATGTCAAGCCCATCAGTCCACGGAAGTGTGACATCCAGCCCCACTCCACTGCTCGCAGCCCAGAAGCCTCTGGGATGACTGTCCTATCTACCAATGTGAGCAAAGACACGCTACGGATTGGACAGTAGTCCCAGCTGGAGGGAACAGAACTGGCCCAAGAGCTAGGTGGAGAAAATAATGACTGGCTGGCTTTCAAGACTACAGATCTTAGAAAGAAACCACTCATTCAAAAACAGAGAATATTTTCTTTGACACAGTCTTTTTTAATTTTTATATACTTTTTATTATCTTACTCTTTCCATCATTGGGATTTTGAGGGCTTGGGATCTGTTAATCATCTCCTCCCCCCTTTTAGCTTCTTTTCCTTCCTGAACTACTTTCAACTTTATCTCTTCTTTGTCTTTCTTGCATTTCCTGTTTTTGCTCTCTGTTTATCTTTTTCTTTTTATTGTTTACTCTTCCCCATGACTGTTTTCTAGCACCATTTTTTTTTACTTCTCAATAGAACCCCATTTCACATTTCTCTCTTCTTCCTCATATTCTATTGACTACTTTTTGAGATTTTTCTTTTCACATTCTCTGCTTCCCTACCTCTTCCACCTGTACTAGTGTAACCCCTAAACATCATGAATCTCCAGGTAGCTAGTTTCCTTTATGCTATTGAATACTGTTCTAGCAGTTATAGAGGTACAGTTGTTCAATTTAGGTGACATTTATTATAGGTGAAAAGTAGGTCAATATTCCATTTGTATTAGTGCTCATACTATAATTATAGATCTTTTTTCTCTGGTCAAGAGAGGTACCTTGTAGTTCCTTAGCATTTGTCAGTTCAACAGTATGTCTGTTCACGAATGTAACGCTTTCCACGATTCTGGTCACAGAATTCAGTGGCAACCAGAATCATGGAATAGATTCTAGAATCATGGCAAGAATTAAGTTTGTGCCCTGAGCTGCCACTATATTTGTCCTTGTTGCTGTAACATGCTGGTTTTATCACTATAGCACAGGCAACATAGGTGTTGCTATTAATTGGCTTTCATAGCGTGCCAAATTCTAATTTCCATGAGGTCACTAATATTATCGTGTTCCATTTCTGGAGAAGTGGGTACTGGGCCAAACATAACACAACCTGTCATCCCAAATAAATGTAGGCTGCTTGTTTCTGGGATAGAGGCAAACATCAGTGGTTAGAGACACACAGAAAAATATCACTGAAAGTTAGATTAACTAAGAGGTCTCCATTCTAGAAACAAAGCTTTGTACTGCAATCAATTCACAAACTTCAACACATAAACAAAGAAGAAAAAAAAGAAATGTGAGAAGACAAGCCCGCAAAGCGCCTCCAGCATCTCCAACGCTCCCAAAGCTGATCTACGTAGCCCAGCAGCCCACAGGAGCAGTGGGTCATCCACAGAACTGGCAGTGTCAGAAGTTGTTGACTTGAGTATTTTACAGCTCAGCATATTAATATGGCTTTACTTTTTATACTTCATTTTTATACTTTTCTGCTGGATGGTTAAGACCAAGATAAAGCAACACTTATATAACAAGAAATGTACCTTTTGTATCTGACAAGGTCAGTCAAATCCCCTCAAGATTTACCCTGAAATCCTGTACCACAGTTTGTAGATCCTTTGTCAGTGTCAGCCATGTGGATGAGTCATGGCCATTGCTTAACCAATTTGCTGAATTCACACACCTACAATGTTTAAATTACAAAGGAATACTCATCTCTGATAAAACTAAGCAAGAAAAGGGAGATGCAAATAAAGGACTGTATCTGCATATACAAAATAGTTAAGATACATGTTCAACTTTCTCTTAATTCAATGAGAAGAAAGATTTGTTCTAATAGTGTTTGGACAGGATATCATGTCTGCAGCTTGTACTATGAATAAATACTATGAGGACAACAATATGCAATGTATTAATTATTGAAGCTGTCCTACTAATCGATTTTGAAACTGTCTCATTGCTATTTGTTTCTGAATAAAATTAATTTTTTTAAAAAAGAAAAATACAGCACATGTTAAAAAAAAAAAAAAAAGAAAAGCTGTTCTATAGAGGATCAAGGAGGGAACAACAAAAGCCATGCACCTGAATTGTTTAAAATGCTATCATAGGATATAATGAAATAGATCAAAAGGCATTTGGCAAGTTCACTGAAGAGACAAGCAAACAAATAATAGGCCAAATAAACAAAACAGCAAGTCTTTACAAGCTACTAATGAAATTCTAGTAGAGTAAACAAAACGAGGCAAAACAGAAATGATTGCCGGAGAAGGAACAGGGTCCAGAAAAAGTTTCCAAATTGAATTTCAAGAGATTAAAATTTTGTCAAAGGTATGCACAGCAGAAGTGACCGATGTGAGTACACAGTGTCAGAACTAGAAGATGGCTGTTGTCAGGGACCCATTAATGAGTGACACTTTAAAATCAAGAAAAGGCAGTGAAAAAGAAGCCAAAAGTTCTTAGGTGAGTCCAAAAGGCTAAGATTAACTGAAACTGGTGAAGAATCAGAAGACAAGAAAAATAACACAAAAACTTAATTACTAAATAATAGCTACAAAATTTCTAAATAAGGAAAAAAAGTTTAATATATAGATGAGTGAGGCACATAAAACCCCAAATAGAGCTTCTCCATGGCACGTCATCATCAAAATCTCAGAAGCGCAATATAAAACGAGAATCTTAAAAGCTGTTAGAGAAAATCAATGCATTATTTATAAAGGTAAACCCATTAGAATGATAACCAGCTTCTCCCCACAAAATGTAAAGGCCAGAAGAGTTCAGAGTGAGGTGTTTCAAGCCCTAAAAGAAACAGATGTCTAAACCAGGCTGATTTAGCCTCCAAAACTATCTTTCAAAATTGATGGAGAAACTGGTTAATGGAACACTCCAAAAGAAAGAGATAACTATCATTAAAATATATGCTCCAAACAATGGTACAATCCACTTTATAGAACACATACTACTGGGCATAAAACACTAGATAAATACAAACAAAATTATAGTGGAGGATCTCCATACCTCACTGTCACAAACGCATCAACTAGATAAAAATCAACAAAGAAATATTAGAGTTTAACAAAACCTCTGAACAAATAATAGTTATTTACAGAGCGTTGCATCCAGCAGCAGAACATACATTCTCAGCAATATGTAGAACTCTCCAAAATGGACTACACACTAGCCAATAAAGCAAGCTTAATGTGAAAGAATTAAATTTGTACCATGTACATTATTAGGTCATAGAACAATGATGTTAGAATTAAGTGACAAAAGAACACAGGAAGTATGAAGCTAGAACATAGAAAGTAAACAACACAGTATTAACTAAATAATGAGCTACAGAGAAAATAACATAGTACCTACAACTACCAGTGCCAATGCAATATGCCAGAACCTATGAGGCGCAATGAAAGCAGTCCCAAGTGGAAAATTTAAAACTATGAACAATAACATCACAAAAAAGAGTGAAGCCAAACAACCTGTGATGCAAGCCAAAGCCCTATGAAAGCAAGGACAACCCAAACCAACGCTAGCACAAGAAATAAAATTATAAAGACCAGAGAAATCAATGAAATTGAGAGAAACAAACCACCCAAAAGACAAAGAACCAATGAATTGAAGAGTTCTTCGAAAGAGCAGACAAACTTTTAGCCCATCTGACCAATGAAAGATCTACATCAATGGAATTAGAAACGAAAAATGAAACAGCAAACACTGCTAAACATAAAAAGATTACTGGCAACTACTTTGCAAACCTATTAATTAATAAATTAGAGAATTTAGAAGAAATATTTTCTTAGATACATATTAATTATAAAAACTGAGCCAAGAAGAATAAAAAGCCCTTTATAATCCAATAGCACAATGAAATTGAAGCAGTAATAACAAAGAAATTAAGAAAATTCCAAGTATGGATGGTTTCACTACTGACACAAAATATTTAGGGAAGACTTAATACCAATATTTCTCAAGCTTTTTAATGAAGTGAAAACTGAAGGAATACTCCTAAATTCATTTCTGGAACCTAGCAATGTCTTGATCCCAAAACCAGACAAAAATCCAAGCAAAGAAGAAATATATTACTTGGATAGGTGTTTGAAAGTCTAGAAGTTTATTTGGAAATATTATGGTGGTTTTACCTATTGCTACATTTGGATTCTATTCAAATCACGCCTTAAAACACGCTAGGCTTCCAAAGGGTGAGTATCCACGGTAACCATTGTTAAGAGGAGGTGGCAGAAGTATTGGAACACAGCTTTTGGAATGAATGCAGCCTTCATTTCCATGTTTTCTCTCTCAATCTTTTAGCAACAAATGGGGGATTACTGACAAGAATATGAGCATCATGTTTTGGAAAATAAATATGGCCATGTATTTTCCAACTCCCATTTCATAAACAAAGGGGCCGACACTTGGTTGACAATTAGGACAGATCTGCTTTCCTAAACTCTTAGGGCTTTTCTGGTCCAGGTGGTGTTGAATTGCGAGTCCAAGGAAGAGGTAGCGGCCAAGTGGTTTGATTTCAGGTGTGACTAGAAGGCCGTTTCCCCTCCCAGTTTACCTGAATTCTCCCTAGTTGCTCTTGGCTACTTGCAATTCCCTTAAAGGATCTAGATTTAAATTCCACCCTTGAAGATAAGTGAAATGGGGATTAAGACACAAACACTCCCTTGAAAGACGACATTAACTTAAAGTCACACTAAAATGTCTGCTTATATCAGATTTTTGAGTCAAAGAGAGTTTTGTTGTCCAGGTAAGAGGAGAGGAAAAGACCTCATAGGAGGAAATACTGAAAAGCCTTTCATTGCAAACTGCTTCCATTTTTCACCGGAAAGCAAATTCACTTTAGTTACATTTAAGTATATATAGCCTTTTTTATTTGATAAATCTCTCTGTCTGTCTGTCTCTGTCTGTCTGTCTCTCTTTGCCTCTCTCTCTCTCCCCTCCCTCCCTCCCACTTGATTTAAAGTGTTTTCTTTGAATTACTAGATGCCTTAAATGCATCTCAGTCTTCTAGGTTGGGGAGAAAACTGCAAAATAGATTATGGAGAATGTATTTGTGCAGCATTGTTGATCTCTGCTTAATAATCTGGAATGTGTTATGAACATAGATCCCCAAAGACCTGCTGAATATTTATGTTTTTAATATTTTTTGAAATTCATAAGAAAGGAAATTCCACCAACTTCTCACTTTTTGAAAAGATGTAGAATTAGCAAAGGATTTATTATGCAAGCTAAAAAATTATAAGTGGCAATCATTGGGGTTTTTTTGTTTGTTTGTTTGGTTTTTTACAGTACTGGGGATTGAACTCAGGACCTTGCGCTTGCCAGGCAAGTGCTTATTTTACTGAGCCATCTCCCCAGGCAATCACTGGTTTCATGTGTTAAAGCACAGTCAGTTTGAGATTTCTTCTTTTTTTGAGCTGTGGATTAGGGGTTTGATATGGGCCAAGTGCTCCCTAAATTAAAAATATTCTCAAAACATTTGAAAGGTGGTATTGTTAGGTAGATTTGTAAATTGGTGAGAACCATGTGCAAAGATCTTTGATTTAAAGTATGATATCTTTGGAACTGGTCTATTCAGTAATTTTCAATTATGAACTTGAAAAAACTATAAATAATATGAAACAACAGGGTTATTTATTGGATGATAGAGTCAATATCTCAAATTCACTGACTGGCTTTTACACTTTCGTTCTTATAGCATGAGAGTAACTTAAGTTTCCAAAGCTTACTGGTGTACAAATTGAAGATCAGTTAAATATGATGCAAGAGAAATTTGTGAGAAAGATTTATGAGTGAAAGTATATAGGCAGAATAAGGATTTTGACAGATTCATGTTACTTTGTGCTACTTACACCATACAAAATTCTGTATTCAAATCATGATGTCACATTTTAATTGGAACAAAAATGATAAATGTTTCCAAGAAGAAGAATGAAGTAGTGAAAAATGCTCGTAGTTTATACCATGAAAATCCCCTATATATAGAGTGGAATTTCCTAGCTTCTGAGTTCTCTGATACGTAGAAATGGTCAACTGTAGCGTATTCATTAACATTTAAGGCAAAAGTAGCTCATGCTAAAGGCAGTGATCAGTTCTCTTAGGGAAGGAGCCCTCTCCCTGCTCATTATTTACAAGAAAAGCCAGGAAGTAAGGCTTGGATGAGTTAGAGAAAACTTTCTTTTGCTTTCCTAAATGAGGCTAGAAAGACAAAGAAAGGACACAGAGATCAGATAGACATACAAAGGCAATGAGGAGATCCAAATTCTAATTTTCATGTTGAATTAATACAGACTTTTGAGTCCTATGAGTCAGTGATTGCTTCCTTTTGTCTATGAATTACTAGATGAAAGGTGACAACTGCCAGTTTACTGTTCTGTCATTCTCTTGCTACTTTTCAGCCTCTGTACAAACACTAGTGCAGACATTAAATATAAATTTTAATTGAGCTAACTTTTTCTTTTTGTCAATGATGGAAATGGTTTTCAAAAGATAAGGATTTTATATTTTAAACAAAGAGCATCCTGAAGGAAATCTAGAAAGTGTGGAGTAATTCATTTCTCAAGCTGCAAAACCAAATCCTGTTTCAAAACCAAAGTCCAAAACATTTTGGCTTGGGTATTCAACTGAAAAGGACTTTATTTAAAACTATAATTTGGAAATGCATCCTAGCCACTCAATAATGCAGAAAAAGATACAAAACGGTGAAGAATGAATAGCACTGATTAAGAGCATGTCATTCCAGAATCTGCAAGGTACAGCACCAGTGACCAGAAAAGGATAAAGTTACATGTCCTTGTGTTACTGGCACCACTAAAAGAAGAAAGAGAAACTGGGAAAATAAAAGAATAAGGTCTTTGCAATTTTGTGGTTTGGGTTACTAAGCACTTGCAATAAATAAAGCTTTAAACACAAGCACATTTAAGACAGCGATGTATTAGAAACCAAGACCTTCAGGACTGTTTCCCAGAGTCTGAGCTAAATTACTTTTTAGGAATAAAGCACTTTGATTTAGTCACGCAAAGCACTGACATTTATTTTAGCCAAAAAAAAAAAAAAAAAATGAATTGGATGGCTCACTGAGTGGAAGAAAGTTTAAAGTGTACAGGTGATCCTCATGTGTTCATTGTTTCTGCATTTAAGGGTTTGTGGTTAAACAATTATGAGATATGAAATTTTTCTGATAGGCACTGAGTCTCTCCAGTGGGAATTAGTTTATAAATCATCAGAAGATGGTTAAACTATGATTACAATGTAGGAAAAGTACACACGTTGAGTCTGATAATAGATAGTGAATTTGTAAGAAGACAATAAAAATGTTGATGATTTAAGGGAAATTCTAGTTTTCATTACTACTCAGCTAGGCAGTAGCTAATAATTGGTAGAAACTCAGAATTTTCAAGGCATATAAAAACAACTGAATCTGTTCATCCAAACAACTAATTTGAAGACTACATTATGCAATACAGCAACCACTGTCAAATCCCTACTGTTTTGTTTGGTAACTTCTGTATCATTTCTAATTTTTAAAAATATTTTGTATTCTCTTTATTTTATTCTACTTTTGTATTTTAGGGAAAGGTCTACAGGGTGTTCAGGGTCTCACCATGCCCAGTCTCAATTGCTGTCTCAGTCGCCCCTGGGTGGGACAATAACATTTTTATTGTCTTATTACAAAGTTCATTATCAATTACCAGATTGAAAGTTTGTAATGTCCCCCTGGGGCGGAGATCAGACCCCTGGACCCTGGGCCTGCTTGCAAGCTCTTTAATCTTCTGAGCTATTTGCAGGCCCTGTGTTCTCTTTAGATAATAATAAAAAAAAATTCAAAAACAGTGAGCAGAGCTGGAGAACTTTCTGAATTTGAATATTTTGACTATTAGCTGAGTGAATAATAGCTGTTTGCTCAGAGAAAGGAGAATTTGGAAAATTTGAATGAAACTTGTCATTGCTCCTCCCATGGTGAAAATACAAGGTGAGGTATTATGGAAATCAAATATTCTCATTCTTCTGGCATCTTTGGAAGACTTGAGGATCAAATGTGCCTATTTATCTCAAGAAATGTCATTCTTACTGAGTTCAAATATTGTAGGTGGTAGATGAAATGCCATAGGAGAAACAGCTATAAAGCAAAAAAGAGTTACAGAGAACACTGAAAAATGATGAAAAGGCCACTATCAAAAATTAAAAAAATTTTATACTCAGATGTTTCAGGGTGTTGCAATTCTGTAGAAACTGTGATAAGCCTATGAAAGTATTTGTAGCACTAATGAAATATAGTGAAAGACGACAAAGTTTGTTCTAGATAAAAAATAGAGTAAATGCTTGGTCAGTTCCTTTGATCCTCAAAGGTATAGCATTCCAAAGATAAGTTTAGTTAGAATTATTGATCCACAGATACCTTTCTCCTCTCACTCACTCGTGTTTTTCTCCTGTTTCTTCTCTGATAGCTTTCTTAGGTGTCATAGGTTCTCAATCTGGAGTGCAGATTGAGTGTTTCAAACACCAGAATAAAAATCAAATTAGTTTAATTTATAATTTATCTATAATTATAATATTTATAATTAGTTTCATTTATGTTTTTCTAGGAATTTTCTCATGTCTATATTTACAGCTATTGAAAAAGTTTTTTTGTTATATTCTTTTTCATCTTTTCTAGTATGGAATACATACAGAATATTTAGTGGATTTTTTGTTGTTCCTTTTAAAGTTACAGTACTTGTAAGAATTTCTTTGTTTTAAAGGATAAACTTCTGGCCTTATTTTTCTTCATACATTTTTTCATCCTTATGAATACTTTATTTCCTTTCCTTTTATTTTCTTTACATTTATGTTATTAATAATTTTAAATAGCATTATCTGTATACTTATTTGCATGTGTATATTATTAATTTTGAATTTCTCTCAATTTGGGCTTATAAACATCTTGGGCCATAAATACCTTTCTGAGAACACTTTTGGAGGAATCACAAAAGCTCAGTTGCACTTTCCTCATCTTTTGTTTAAATTATTTTTCTTATTTTTATGTATGTTTCCTTGTTTTATGAGAGAAATTTTTTCAACCAATATGATTTTTCAAACATTGTATTCCAATGTTATACTTAGCAACTTCCCCTTTATAAATTAATAAACACTCACTCTGATGCTTCCAATTGTTGAATTGGAAAGTAGGGTGATAAATTAAAGAAATGCAATTATAATACTTTGGGGTCTTTTGGAGAAACAATTACTAAAACTGTACACTTTATAAGTTACAATGATCAAGAATGATGGGGGCAGGGAGATGGCTCAGTAGAATAAGCACTTCCCTGGCAAGCACAAGGGCCTGAGTTCAATCCCCAGTTCTGAAAAAAAATAAATCAGGAATGGTTGTCAACAACTTCTGACATTGCCAGTCCTATCAATAACCCACTACTATTATGGACTATTGGACTATATTGGATTATTTTGCTGAATTCATGCACCTACAATATTTGTATGGCATGGGAATACCCATCTCTGAAAAAACTAAACAAAAAAGGGATATAAATGAAGAACCATTTTGTATTTGTACATACATAATACAGCTACTTTCTCTTAATTCAATGAGAAGGAAGATTTGTACTAATAGTGTTTGGGCAGGATATCATGTCTGAATCTTGTACTATGAATAACTACTACGAGGACAACAATATGCAATGTATTGATTATTGAAACTGTCTTACTAATCGGTTTTGAAACTGTCTCATTGCTATTTGTTTCTCAATAAAATTAATAGAAAAAAACCAACAGGAATGATCAAGAATGTAAAAATCGAACTGGGTGAAGCTAAGGTATGCATATCCTCTGATCATATTTCTGCTGGCTCCTGATATTGCCTTTTCTGACTTTATTTCCTTTTATTTTGCCTTTTTGAGGCAAGGTCTCACTGTGCAGTTCAGGCTGGCCTTAAACTCACTTTGTAGCTCAGGCTGGTCTTGACCTCACAACAATCCTCCTGCCTCAGCATCCCGAGTGCTGGGGTTACAGGCATGCGCCACCACGCCTGGCTTGACTTTATTTCCTATTCATCTGCAATCCCTGAATTTCTCTTTTAATCTGGACCCTCTGAATGTGAGAATTAGTCACCAGTAAAACTCTTCACATGTTTGAACTTCTCTTCCAAACATTCCCTTTAACATAATGTTGCTGAAGCCTGGCTTCTACCCTGGGTGGGGAAGCTGTCCAGTTCCTTCTTCTCTTTGAACATGGCCTGAACCTGGTGCAGCGGTGCCTCTTAGCGTTCTCCTTAACTTCTCACGACCTTTCTCCTGTCCTTGCTGCTTTACTTTTCCTTGGCTATCATGTCATCCAACTGCACATGGTACTATACTTCATTCTTGTTTTTATGTATGGTGCCTTTGATTGTTTTTTCACAGTTTTCAAAGCCTTTTTAGTTGTTGACTCATTCTAACTTTCTACAATATCACTACAAAGTAAGTTTAGGTGAGTTACATACCCTTCTAGTTAGTGCTTTAATAACTTTGCATCCAAGTTTTCTTCTTCTTTAGCTTCCCCTAGTCTGTACTTTTGGCTCCCAACTATACCTTGGCTTTCAGTCTCAGTCACCTCCTTAGTCTTGTTATGATCAGTGTGAAACATTCAGCTATCAGTACCTCCTACTTTCCCATTTATTTCTCTAGGAATCTGAAGTAAAGGGCCACCTTTAGCCCCTTGGCCCTCCTGGGTTCACCTGTATTTAGGGCACTCCACTGATGGATAGTTTCCCATCTCAGTCTTTTTCTTCTGTATTTCTTTTTGTTTGTTTTTCTCCAAGAGATTTCTTTGGTGTTGTAAGATCTCAATCCACTATAGTGGAGTGCAATCCAAAAGTTAGAGGTAGATGATACATAAGCTCCCCATGGAATACTCTTACCCAGTTGGGGTGGAACGAATGAATAATGTCCCAAGTTTCCTGTCTCCTAGCAGATAATTCCTTGGCATATTGTTCATAGTCAAACTGATTCCTGGTTGTTTAACTTTACTGGCTTTATTAATTTTCTTATACTCTCTCCTCATTTATGCCTTTCCTAACTTGTGCTTCTTTGGACTGGCTTCCATATATTTACTTGGAAGTTCTTGCCTCAAAGTAACTTTTGGGGAAAATTTTATGTTTTGTCTTAAGTTGCATAATACATAATTTTATTCATTCCTACCATATGTTCCCAATTCCCTTGCCCTTTCTATTTTTTAACATTTGACTAAATACCAAAAATACTTGACTTTTGTTAACATGATTTTTAGCTTGTTGGGTACCCTTTTCTCAAATTTATTATCACAAAAATCTGGAAGAATCTAATTATTTGTTCATTTGCATCTCTCCTTCCTCTAGAATCTAACCATCATAAAAGTAGGAATTTGCTTCAGATCAAAGTGTTTATAAAAGTAGCTAGGACATAACAGAGCATCTATAAATTTGAAATAGAATGATCAACAACAATCAGTTTTTGTGAAAATGGTCACTTTTAAATGAGTTTATCTGTCAAAATTAGAAGTACTAATTGATTCAATACTTATTGTGTTAGCAGTCTTTCCCATGAGGGGATCAGTTACTTGAACTTACAATTAAATGGAGGAGGTGTTTATTGAGTTTATGATTTCAGAAGATTTAATCCGTGGTCTGTTGGGTCAAGGCAGGAATATCATGGTAGAAGGGTGTGGCAAAACAAAGCTGCTTAGTTCCTGGGGCTAGAGAGCAGAGAAAGAAAACATCACCACCATGGGGAAAATGCCAGACACCAGACAGGCTACTGAAGGCCATATCTCTATGAGTCGTCCCGACATACGGAGAAATGTGCTTTACTAATCTTAATCCCAAAGGGAGTGCATCCCATGCCAATTAAGTTGATGGTCGTAAATGTTACATTTTATATTTGTCAAATTGATTGAGCCAAATACATCTCTTAAACCTACAAATAAACCCAATTAGCTCCTAATTCCACCTAACATAATCTAATTACTTTGAGTACAACAAAAAATCATCTCTTCCTCCAAATCTCAATAGTCTGAGCATACTTAAAAAGTCCAAGTTAAAGTCTCTTCTTAGAACCAAGACAAAATCTTAGCTATAAAACCCCATAAATAATAAAAAGAAATAAGTTACACAATACCAAAATACAATGGCATAAACATTCTCATTCCAAAAGGAGAAGTTGGGAGATAGAAAAAAAGAGGACCAGTATCCAGCAGGGCCAGGCATTAACTCCTGCAGCTTCATCTCTGCCATCTGGGGCACTTGGTTGTCAGGAGTGAATGCCAGAGGACTTGGGCCAGTCAGTTCCTATGATCTTGCTGACGTAGCCTGCATGACCTCTATTTTGGGCTGGTTTAGATCCCTGCCATGGGGATTTTGTCCAAAGATATTTTTAATTCCTGGTGTCTTTGACTTCCTGGGGTCCTCATTGCACCCTGAGCTTTGTTTTCACAGCTTCACACATTGCCTTCTCTTGGACTCCTTGTATGATCTTGTTGGCCTTTCCTTTGAAATCCAGTGGAAGCCTTATAGTGAAACCAGCATCATGAGCGTGACACCAAGGTTTTGCCCATGGAAGCAATGAGAAGGTCTTTAGTCCATGGCAGCAGCAGTATCTGAGTGCTTGGATAGCTGAACACAGCGACATGAATCTCCGGGAACCAATTGCCTGTTAAGCCGTTTTCCAGGAGAGATCCTTTGACTTTCTTCCCAAATGAAATTTTGACACTTCGGCACCCTGGAGACTGTGATGGGTGGAGGCTTGTTGTTTGTGAGATTCACTCAAGAAAGCTTTCTTTTTTTATTTATTTTTATTTCATTGAAGTACAAATATCAATGAGACAGTTTTAAGACACCTTAACAGGACGGATTCTATAAAGCGATACATTGCAAACTGTTTTCGTGACAATGTCTGTAAGTATAATATCATGTATGCACTTTGTGTGATACCAAAACATTAAGAAAGCTTTCTTCTTCTAGGTGGGTGAGATAAGTTCAGCAGACTCAGTGCCTGCTTAGGCAAGTGCAGGGACCAGGGTTTGATCCCCAGCACCACACACTGAACCAGCCTTGCCCCTGGGCATGCTGAGCTGGACACCAAGACCAGGTGTGGTGGCTCATGCCTGTAATCACAGTCACTGAGGAGGCTGAAAACAGGAGGATCACTATGAGTCTGAGCTGCAAGCTGAGTAGTGAGACACTACTAAACACATTTAAGAAAAGAAAGAAAGAGAGAAAGAAAGAGAAACCTTTTTTCTTGTTCCTGTAAAAAAGTACTTGGTTTCTTCTTAGTAGTATTAATCACTTCAGCAACTCAGCAACTATACCTCCTTGGTCCCATTATAAGTAGGTGCTTTGAGGCAAGATTTAAACTTCCAAAATTTTGCTACTTAATGTTGTACTCCTAATTCTCACTATAAATTTGTCTAAAGGTAGCAACCAGTACCTAAGGCAAGGCCTTCATGTTGGGCTACCTTAAAGATTCCTCTCCACCATCCTGAGACTTAACTTCTCACATAGTTTTGCAACATGGCAAAGTGTAGATAAATTTTTGCTTGCATCAGGTGATTCATGTCTGGGTGTCTGGATGATTCATGTTGGTGCCACTTTGAATACCTAAAATGGTCCTTCTCCCTTCTCTCTGGCTGTCACCTCTGCTCTGTTTCCTGTCTGCTGTGAAGTGAGGATCTTTACACTGTGGCACAATTCCATGCCGTTTCTGCCTCAAGCCAGCCAAGATTAGACTGAATCCCCAAAAAGTATACAAATTACATCTCCCCCTTTTTCAGTTTTTGATGTTGGGTATTTTAGCTCAACAAAGGGGAAGCTGACTAATACAATCACTAACTTTGTGTTGATAACAAAGTCAAGACTTTTCATGCTAGGTGAAACAATACACAGGAAAGTAGCCCAAACTACTTATTTTTAAAACAGTGTGAATCTTTGCTGTAAACACCCCTTGCTCAAGGCAAAATGGGGAGAGGGGTGAGAAATAAAGAGAAGAGAGGAAAGCTGAGGTTAGGCGGAGACCTCTCTCCCAGTGCGAGGGCGTGAACTGCCCAAGGACTGGAGGGCACTTGTGTACACACTCAGGGCAGCAACCTGCTTGCAGTCTGGCCCAGCTTTCTTCCCTGGCTGGAGACGTTCTCACTATTCTCAGGAACAACTTTGTTCTAGCCCCACCCACCTGATTGATTTCTAGCTTCAGCCACTCGCTCCCTATAAAGCTTACCCTTTATTTCTTGCTCTATTTCTATCAATTCCAGAACCAGTTTTCTAAATTAGAATTTAGATCAACAGACTTTTTCTTTTTCTTTGTGGAACTGGGGATTGAACTTAGACCAAGCAACAGCTTATTCTGCTGAACTATCTCCCCGGCCCCATCAGGCCTTAGAAATACTTTCTTCCTTTCTTGTAACAGAGACTCTGTCTACCATTGCTGACTGGCAGGCCTCTAGGGGCAAAAACTTCTGATTATCAAGCATTTGCCAAACTTAGGGTGTTTTGAGACAAATTTCTTTTGGATTTCATACCACACAGACTCTTCAAAATCACAACTACCATGTTCAATTATCAGTCTCACAGCCTTCCATGTCCAGCTCATGACATTATGATGTCCATTCCTTCCAAATTGTTGTGACCTTTTCTAATTTGCATACTTCTCTTATAATGTTTATTTATCCTCTTGCCTCTTGGTATAATGAGTCATGTATATGCCTTGTCTCATACATTAAAACATAGATTTGGAATCAGGCAGAACAAGATCTAAGTCGCAGGTTCATTACTTCACCCCTCTGTGTCCTTGGGAGTATTGATTTTCATGTTTGCTAACCTATTAGAGGCCTGAGTTTTTTGTACAATTTCTACTCAACAAAATTCTCTTAATAGAATTTGAAAGGATATGGTACATTTTGATCATTTCCCATGAAATATTAGACTATATCTAAGCATTAATATTTTCTTTGTCTATCAATGTGCTAGTAATCAAGGTGTTGTTTTTCTTGGAATTTAGGAATAGCCTGGACTAGGACTAGGTAACGTGCTGCACTGTGTTGGTGTCTTGGATCTTGGATCTGCTGAAGAAAAAATCTGAGAAGAAGTCTATAGAAGTGACTTACAGGCAGAAAGTTGAGGTCTTCAGCAAGCTCTTTATGTGCGACAAGCAAAGTCTACTCCTAAGCAAGACTGACCTTTGTTGGAGAGGATCTCACCCATGGGAAAGATCTAGGGAGGCAGAAAATGAGGTGTCAACTGCCAGTAATAAAAGGACATCTTCAAGAAAGGAGGACAGAGAGCTCAGGGATGGCAACTGCTTTGAGGACTCAGGTGGCTTTTCCTAGAATTATGGGAGTGACACCGTTCTATGACTGGGCTTTCTCCAGTAGATTGTGAGCCTAAGCCCTCAAGTTGGAAGGAGGCACTTTTGAACTTACATGGACTTAACCAGAAAAACTGTGACAATCATAGTCGACGGGCAAAACTATAGTAGAAAGTACATGTGGATGAGGCCTATAGCTCAGTCAGGATCAATATAGGTTAACATGTGTTTTAGGCCCCAGAGTTGTGAGACTGGTATGTGGGGAACATCCAGGTCCCAGAGTTGTGAGACTGGTATGTGGGGAACATCCGCAGGGCTCAGCATGCTCTTCTCGGAGATTTAGGGACTCCATACTCAGGAACTTAAACAACTTGCTTTTGCCAGAATTTCTTCTGTGTTCAACTACCAGCCTTACAGTTGTAGTGCACCTCTACTAACTGCCTATTCCGTCAGTATAGTATGCCTCAGGAAAGGACCTCCAAATTTCATGAATAAAAATAAAAATAAATAAAATGCATTTTTTCAATAAGATTTCTTTTTCGCCTAACAAAATGAAAGACTGAAACAAGCCACTTATTTTAAGGACAATAGACATAATGTCCTAGCTATTGAGAGCTTTATTCAATATTGAATGTATTTTCACAAATAAAAGTCAAAGTCCAATCATCTTTAGATTTATAAATTGTAAGTAAGTCCTAGGAGTTAATGCAGGCTAAAAGAGAACATAAATTTATTGCTCTGTCTTTTCATAACACACATGCCTAGAAAACTATTAGAAGAAAATATAGAATTCTGATATTGTTGAATTTGGGGATCCAAAGAAATCCCAGGGATTTGTTGGTTAATCTTCTGTCCTTTCAGAAATTTGCTATTAATCATTAGAAATAGAATTTTCCTTACATTTCTACAGCTGTTTCAGATTGGAAGTAGCATTGCCTGACCAAATCCGGCTGCACAAGAGCCTACTGAATTCAACAACAAGAAAAAAGAGCTAGAGAAAATATCACCAAGCTGGATTCGAGCCCAGCTGAATGGGAATTGCATTCCTGCTGTTTTCTTCTTATTATGGAGAGAAAATGATGTAGGCGAAGTGAAGTTTTCCATAGTCTAAAGGAAATTTAATTTGCCTAAAAGCTGATTTTTTTTTCCTAAGATATGGGGAGGTAGGGTGAAAGGTTTGGGTAAAGAAGAGTTTTGGGATAGGTTGAAGAGATGTTAGATATTGAAACTTCATTTGTATATTCACAGTTTAATGAGTCTTAGCAAAGGCTGAGTAAGTGTCTCTTATGTTTTGATGTTTTACGCAAGTGAACTGCATCTATTCTAAAAGCAGGTCTAACTTCTAGTAATAAGGATATAATCTAATTTCCTGCAAGGCCTCTAATAGGAATTTAAAAGTAGTGTTAGTCCACATGGTATGAAAGTGTGTGGAAATTTGATGCCCAAATTCATCAAGATTGGCTTAATCACCAATGAAAATCATGCTTATTTGGTTATTGACGTCATATGCTAATCATATGCTAATTCTTTTTGAAGCAAAAACACAACCTTTTCAACTTTATAGAGAATTGGAGCTGGGCATCAGCTCTGTTAGCGTCATGGGGAAGTTTCCAAATTCCTCACCACTAATTTCCTCATCTATAAACAGGCAATAATGCATAGGTTAGACTGGTGAGAGTCTTGTAAAGTGTCTAATTTAATTCCTGTAACACACAGGAAACAGTAAATGACTACTAGCATTGTTATCTTTTCCAGTGCTTACTTCTGAATTATGGATTCTACAGAGGTTTTGACAAAGCGGGAAAACATACTGCTATGAAACAAAAATGACAGAAGCTTAATGTTTCATGCTTTCTGATGTATAGATTAAATCTATTAAAATTAACATGTAGCTCTTCACCCATTTCTACTCTGAGCTTCCACATACTTCTGAGTTCCTTTCTGTTATGGTTTGTGTTTGGCTGTCCCCCCCAACCTCATGGACTTCTAGAGTTAGTGAGCAATTCATGACCCAAGGCTGGGATCATGGGTGCGAGTGCTACACTCAGCCTGGGGTGGATCTCCTGAAAGCGGTATGAGGAAGGTGGAGAGGCCAGCTCTCTGCCTCTGCTGCCACAGCTGCTGGGCCTCCCTTTTCTGTCTTTTGCCTCCATGCACAGCTGCTCTCTGCCATGGGCCACTCTGACCTGGAGCCAGCCGAGCATGGTCTGGAACCCCCACAAACTGTGAACTAAATAAACCTGTTCTTCCTTTATTTTATTTATTTATTTAATTTGTATTTTAGGGAAGGGTCTACAGGGTGTTCAGGGCCTCACTACTAGATCAGACTCAAAGCACTCCATCTGTTTACAGCTTCCCATGACCTGGGATTACATACAGGTGCCACCACGCCCAGTTTCAATTGCCATCTTAGTGCACCCCAGGGATGGGGCTGGCACTGCAGGCCCAGGGATCGAACCCCCAACCCCTATGCCTGCTTGTAGGCACTTTAATCCCCTGAGCTATTCTTCCTTAATTTTAGGGGTCAGGTATTTGGTCCCAGTAATGAGAGAAAAGTAACTAAGACACCTTCTCAAAGTTGTAAGTATGTATTGGCTACTGTTGGGTAGTCAGTAGCAGAGAGTAAAGTTGGTTTTTCCTTAAGCCTCAGATATTTGACACATTGTTATGGAAAACCAGCAACAACAAAGAAATAACATCTTTTGACAGGTTTAGAAGAAGTCAAAGCATTAGTCAAAAAGTTTTATGTCTAGGATCTTTATTTTGAAACCTTACAGAAAATTATAGAGCCTCCTGAAGTTAATTGAAGCTAAATTACACAGGCCAAACTTAGACATGAGATTCCTAGAAAATGTTTCCCACTCATTCTCTACAGGCCGGCCTTGACAATTACAGAACTGAATAGGGGTCATAAAAAAGGCAATATGATACAATGCATTCTCTTGAAAATTAAAAAGTTCCTCTCTGACTGGAGTTCCTGTTGTTTCAAATCTGATGAAGAGAAGTTAGGAAAAGATAGGGGTGTAGAACATGTGGGAGGTGCAAATTCTGATTTTTTTTTTTTGTAACTAAAATGATTCTTTGTGTTTGGTCTTGATTCATGGATGGGCCCCAAAATACAAAACCAAAAGGCCACTTTATTGGATGATAGAACAAATAAAGCTTGTTAACTGTTATATTGTAGCATTTTAATATTGTCTCTTCGTTCTCTTTTTTGTTTTTATTTGATCACATTATATTCATTTTTTTAATGGCAGGAAATTTTAATCATATCAAAGTAATTTTTCTTACTCTTTTTTCACCACCCTCTTTTTAATTAAAAAAATAATGACTCAAAACATGAATAAATAAATTCCCAAGGGCCAAAATCAAGGCCTTTTGATGATACAGAGAGAATCCAGATGTTCACCCTGCCCAACTTCTTATAAAAGGTTTCATGGAATTTGTTGCTAGTCATAATATGCCGCCTGCAAAAGGGTTTCCTCTTGCAGTTTTTACAGGTAATATTAAATTAAGTTTCCTCCTTTTGCTTCAGATTGCAGAATAAAAAGCTTTTCAGTCTGACTGGATCCATGCAGTCTAGATGCTGCACATTTTCATCAGTACATGACCTTAGTACGATGTGGTTGAAGGAAAACATTCGAGAGCAGCTAGTCCTTCTTTTGGTCTGTGTGGCTATCTTCTGGGTAGCGGCCTGGGCACACAGGTCTGTTCTTCTGCATTTGCATGAGGAAGTAGGCACTGGAATTGCCACTAGCATAAGGTGATACATTGTAGGGTAGGATTTCATCTTGATAGGACTTAATTGAACTTGGAACAAATAATTTTTTTCTTGTCCAATTTTAGACAGCTATGTCTCAGGGTCAAAACAGGACATTTTCTTAAAAAAAATGTAGGATACCTTCTCAACTTTGATATACATATTTTTATAATGAGCAAAAGCATTCATTATATGGGACCCCTATATACTTTATTTGATAGAACCACAAAATGTTTTCTCCTATGAACCTACTCCACATGGAAATAACTGAATGAACAAGTGAATCTTATTTTATAAAGTGAAAAAATCTCACTGTGTACAGTAAAAATAAGCAAAACTTTCAAAAATTAAACTCATCACAGGCTTCTAAAGAAAGGGACTTATAAGCTAATCCATACGAAAATCACAAATACAAGTAAGAGAAACTCTAAGCAGTCCCAGAAAATAAAGTAGGCTAGAGAGACAGATCCCAAAGCAGCACCCTTTTATATTGGAGAAGAAGTCTGTTCTAATGTCATATCAATTACTGCTATACTGTCTCTCGAGTAAATGTCTGTTTAAAAACAAGTAGAGGGATAATAAATGAAAAAAAAAGAGACAAGGGAAAAAAAAGAAGTCTGAACAGGAAAGGTAATGAAATGTATTAGCTTAGTAACTGATTTCAAGAGACAAGCCATTCTGAACCCTGGTGCTGTGGATGAATGAATTTCTGAAATTTGAGATAGGTCTTAAAGAATTTTGAGACATCAGCTAGCAAATAAAAGCACAGCTGGAACTCTTGCTTAAGATTCTAGATATTTAAACATAGATTATAATGGTAGGAATTTTTATTTGAAATCTTTTAGAAATATAAGATTGGTTTAAGTTTTGTGTTTTTGCTTGGCTATGGAAATGGAATGTATGCGTAGAAAGAAAAGAAGAGAAAAATTAAAGGAATGTATAAACTATCCAAGGCAAAACAAAGTGTCTGTCCAAGGTTTTCTGAAAATATATGTTATAGCTGAAGAATAAAAGGTTTCAATTATTACATTTTGTCTTTGCCCAGAGAGCAAACATGAGCAGACAGTTGAATTTATGTGGCTGTCAGTGTCTTTTTACGTAAAACAGAACTTCCCTCCTGTATCTATTCTCACCCTCTGAGATATGGGAGTAAGACGCTATTCTCACATTCTGGGATAAGGATTAATGGTTCTTTACTGTTATTTCTCATTCTTTATAGCTCTATTACCATGTTCCATTGAGAATATAATATTACATGTAAAACTACAGGCAAAAATCACATCAAAGAATTAATGAACAAAAGGATGTAACAAAAGAAGACCCTATGAACCACAGAATACATTTACAAGAGTCTTAATGTCAAATACTTTATATAATTAGAAAGAATACAAGAAGGAGACTTCAATACAAAGCGATTTTTGTACCAGACCTGTCAGTCACATGGAATACCTTATTAAGAATTCCACCATGACCGCTATATTCTGGATCATGAAACCTTTTCAGGTGCGCACATGCACTGGACAGGGAGTGAGGAACTCATCCGAGCGCCGCCAGGGCACAGATGGCAGATCATTTTGTCGGGTATGAAAAGCTCCATCCAGAGAAGGAGAGTACAAATTATATAACCGCTCAGATGCTCCTTCTTCAGGAATTTGACCTAGCGCATAAAAATAATTAGGGCAGGCAGCATTAAGAATCGAAGCAGGTTGACAGAGAGGAAGCCAAACCTGCTGAGCATAGTTGCAGAACGGGAGCGTTACCGAGGTAACCAGAGCTGGTCCAGATGACATTATAGGTCCCGTATCACTGAGGGCAGGCTGAAATTCTTGCCAAAATTATTTTTCTCTCTTATTGGCACATATATTGTTACAATAAACGTCCATTTCAATAAATGGTGCAGAGAAGTCGGGGGTCTTTGTAGTTAATGTAGTCTAAACCAGGCAGAAGGGAGGTCCACTGTCGACAGAGCAACCTTTCCGGATCATCGTGGTGACGTAGCATACTCTCCTATGCTCTGGGGGTGCCAAGAGGACCTTATTATATATGTGGCTGACTCGAGAGGAGAGAGAATTAAAGTAACAAATAATATGAAGTTCCATTAAGTGCCAAATGCTTGAGCCATGCCAAAAACTCAATCTGGAAGTAATATGGTCATGATAAGGTAGACTTGGGGCACCCGTGTGTCTGAGTACAGACCTCAGAAGACTGTCATCTGAATTAAGTAAACGTGGATGTGTTTACTTACCGTCGTGGTTCTTTAAAGTGTGGTCCCCAGGCCTGGAGCAAGCTTACTTACTCCTGTTAGAAATGCAAATTCTCCCGTCCCCTTCTGCACTATGGGGTCAGAAGCCTTTAAGATGGGAATGACAATTTTCATATAAACAAGCCTTCCAGGGATACACACTAAAGTCAGGAACTCAGGTGAACCCAAGTCCAGGCTTTTCATTGCCCATGTGATGTTTTAAAGATAAAAATGTTCAAGATGTACAATAGTGGGACCCAGAAGTACTCGCTACTTTATAGTAATCACAAGAGGGCAGAACAGAAGGTTGGTATGGTATTAGGTTTAGAGTGTGGATAGGATTAAATAAACATAGAAGAATAAGAGATCATTTTAGAAAGTGACAATATGGGCAGTGTTTGCAAATGTCAGTAGCTAGAAGTGTTCATCTGAAATTGGAATCCATAGATTTTGGGTAATGTTCAGGAGTAGGCAGTTCTAGGTTCAAATTCCAGCATCACTACTTTGGATTATTTCCCTCTAACTGGCATAAATTTATTGGACATTAGGTTAATTCTCCCTGTGAATTTTGGGGAGAATTAAATAATATAGTAAATGTAATGCTCATAAAGTAGAGTGCTTGTTATTCACTAAGGTAACTGCTATTTTTAATCATCATTATCAGTATTAGCTGTCCATTGCTAAATTCTTTGGCATCTTTTTTCCTGCTTTGCTTTGTTTTTTCTGACGTAGGGTCTTACTATGTAGTCCAGGTTGGCGCCAAACTTATCATGCAGCCCAGGCTCTTTTAACTCATGGCTACTCTCCTGTCTGAAGCTCCCAGGTGCTGAGATTATAGGTATGTGCCCTGGAGCCCAGCTGTTTATTTGCTTTATTTTTTCACTTGTGTTTTTGGCAGAGGGTCTTACTACACAGATCACACTTCTGGTGATCCTCCTGTTTTCAGCCTCCCCAGCACTAGAATTACAGACATGTGCCACCAGGCCTTGTCTCTGTCACAGGCTCAGTGTGTCCTGGGGGCAGGGCTGGTGCAGTGTGCAGGACTGGTGATTGAACCCCAGTCCCTGTTCTTGCCAAAGCAGGCGCTTTGTCCTTTGAGCTATCTCACCAGCCCTGTTTATTTGCTTTTAAGTAGTTCAAACTTCCTCATACTTCAAGTTTTTGTCTCAATGTCTTTTCAGTGTTGTAACTTCAAGATTAAATAAAGAAAATGATAATCCTCATCTCCATTCTCTATTAGGGATCCTGTTAATTTTCTTAAATGCATTGCCCTAACGGACAAGTGAGAACCTTTGACCAAGGTATTTACTTTTTGATCAGTGCCTGACCTGTTGTTATCAAAGAAGAAATACTTGTTTAATAAAAAAATTATCATTGACACAATTGTTATGGGAGTTAAAACAATGAATAAACTCTTTGATCAAGCATTGAACTGCATCAAACCACAGTCATTCTCCAAAAACAGCATCCCAGCTGCAGCAGGGCCCGTAGGCAGACGAAAGGACTGCTGGCAAGGGATAATAGTGCCCTTTGTTTTGTGATGATCTTTTTGATAGTGATCAAAGCAAATGAAATCATCCATATACACATTTACTAAAATTGTTCAGCTGCATGTTTAAGTTTTTTTTTTTTTTTTTTTGAAGGAAGGAAAGGTTTATTTAGCTCACAGTTACTGCAGGTTTCAGTCCATACTCGGCTGACTATAAGGCAGAGGGGCACATGGCAGAGAGCAGCAGTTCATGGTGGCAGAACAGCAACAACAACAAAGAGCAATGGCTACAAAAAGTCTGTCTCTGTCTCTTATATTACATTCAGGCTC
>PVKA01015951.1:0-48920 GCA_004027165.1 Ctenomys sociabilis
TGTGTGTGTATAGACAGTACAGTTGGGATAGATAACGCTGTGCTTCTACATAATTCTATGAGAGGCAAGATCTGCACTAATGGTGGTTGGACAGGATATTATGTCGGCTTTTAGTGTTATGGTCATCCACTAGGTAAATAATTATTGAATCTTTGATATAATTCAGCTATAAAAAAACCTGTAAATATAATTTCATGTAAGCACCTTGTACAGTACCAAAACGTTATGAAAACAGTTTGCAATGTATTAATTCATCGACTCTGTATGGTTAAGGTGTCTTGAAACTGATTGACATTTGTATTTTAATAAAATAAAAATAAATGGAAAATAAAACAAAAAAAAACAAGTCCAATTTGTTTATTATAAACTGGTGTAGAGTTATACTGACTCTGTTTTCCTAATACAAATAATGCTTTGGTAAATCTCTTTGTATATAAACATTTGAGTATATATTCAGTAATTTGTGTAGGGCAGAAATATTCCTGAAAGTCGTTTCTTGACATATACATTGGATTTTTTTTAATAAAAGCTGCCAATTTACTCCCCAGAATTGCTATTCTAATTTACTCTCATACCTATCTCTCTTTACCATCAACACTAATTTTTCTGTTTATCTGAAAGATGAAAAAAAGCACAATGGATTTGATTGGACCTGCCTTTCCCCATTATCAGTGCCTCAGGATTATTCCTATCGCATGGTAAGATTGAGCATCTTTTCTAACATTAATTAGTCATTTTGATTTTTCTGTGAATTGCTTGTTTAATTACTTTTATTTATTTGTTAGTGAGTTGTCTTTCCCGTACTGGTGTATATGACTTCTTTCTCTCTTAAGAATATTCACCCTCTGTCACATATGGTACTCTTACTTTCTCATAGTCTGTTGCTTGTCTTTTGTCTATTGTAACATATTAAACCTGTCTTTGTGAATTGTCACCATTTCCCACTTCTCTTCAACTAGAGAAACTCCTCCGCCCTGACCCTTAAATATCCCCTTCTCTTTGGTACCTAGCCCACTCCTCACTAAGCCATGCAGTCCTGCTTTTCCTACCATTGCCCCCACAAGCATTAGCACTGAGGCCTGGAAGGAGCCTGGTGGTGAAGGCACATCCCTGTTTTCCAGCACTGCTGCTACCACACCCTGAAAACCTCCAACACACTACTGCCCCTGCCTTGTCTGTGCTCACCACACCTGCCTTGCTGACAACCCCACACCACTGCGCTCGGTGCCTGACAGCTTTGCTAGTGTGCACAGAGTGTTTCCAGTCGCTGCTCCTGTGGTTCCACATTATACCTTGTAACTACACGCTCTGTCATCTCTCATCACAGCACCCCACTGGGACACTTACCTTCACATACCAGCCTAGTACCTTAACTTCAGCCATGGGAAACACCACAAGACCATACAACTGTTTAGCTCTGCTACTTTTGAAAGAGTTTGCAATAGGACATTAGGTAGGTTTAGGGCGTAATCACAGTACTCTGGCAGGGTGAAGCAGCAGGATCTCAAAGTCGAACCCACTGTGGGCAAATTAGGGACTTATTGAAAGACGGAAAAGAAAATAAAAAGGAGGGAAGGGAATAGAGATAAAAAAGAAAGAAAGAAAAGGAAGAAAGAAATGAAAGAAATGAAAAATGAAAGGACAGAAGAAAAAAGGAAAGAAAGAAGGCTGTGAATGCCGCTTCAAGCCCCAGTACTGAAAAGAAGATTAGATCATAGTTTTATTTTTAAATAGGACAAAACTTACTGCGTTGTATACAAATTAACTACTTTTCCCAATGAGTGAATAAATTAATGGCAATTCAGGACTTTCCTGTTGATGTTGTACTTTCTTTTCCAAACCACTTAAAGTTAGTTTGCAATTCCTTTGCCAGCCTGTCTTATATGAAAAGTTAGCTGGGTTCTACGAACCTTTCTGTGCCCCGCAAACTTGAAGTAGACAAGGCATCTGAGCTTACTTGAACCGAGACTTTTAATCCGTTTTGGACTAGTGTGTCTTTACTACTTTGTACAGGATTTAAGTGACATAAAATAAATAAACCTCATAATCCCGTCTTCAAGAGAATGCTCCATGGTTTGAGGAAAAAACAAAACAAAACAAAACTTCTGTGTCCCATTGCACCCCAAAGCCCACTAAACAGGTCCCACTGAAACAGAATCTGTATGATAAAAAGTGCTAACATGCGCCATATTTAAATAGCTTGCTATATAAGTGACAAAGCAAAGAGTTCATAATTAGCTGACATTTATAGATTGCGTACTAGGTACCCTTCACCAGTATTTCAAAGCCAAATGTGGGTGTAAATAGATTTTCCCATCCTCAAACACTGTGGATAATATTTGGCAAAACAGTCAAATTCCCTGGCTCTCTTCCACATTTGCTATTTTCACAATGCTAAAGTCCCATATGGAAAAGCAAGAATGTTGAATAGAAGGCCTTGATTACGTCCCCTCCCCCAGTGCAGGCCATATGCTCGGTCACTTCGCCACCTGGTGGCCATGTCTGTAGACTGCAATGCTTTGTCAGTTGTCAACCTGCCAAGATTCTCCCCGCTGAAGCCTTGCAGAAATTCTGTGACAACCTTCCTTTGTGTCTTTTATTTTACAGCTACAAAATTTGGAAGGGTCAAACTGTCTTAGCCACTGTATCGTAACCTGTCATTCTTAAGCTATCTGTGTGTCCACAAGCACTCATATACAAGCTATGCCTGAACTAGCTTTAAAGATTCAATCAGAAATCCTGAAATTCAAATAAATGGTCTCCTAAGATAGATATTACAAACTACTACAGACTTTCCTCATTTAACGACCTGCCTGTTCAAGGATTGTACAAACTTACCACGAAGGCATGTTTCATGGACTTACAATTTTTTTTTTTTTTTTTTTTTTTGTGGAAACGGATTGAACTCAGTCAGGCCCTTGCATTTGCCAGGGAAGCGCTTATTTTACTGAGCCATTTCCCCGGGCCCCACAATCTTAGTTTTGTACAGTTGTGTGCATCTTGTTTACAAACTCAGGGTCTTTTTTGTAGAGTACACCCAGTTTATACAGCACTGCAATTTTGACTGATTGCACTGTAGTGTACTGACTGTCATTTTATGTTCTGCCATACAGTGCAGTATTGCATGTAAGAGTTATGCAAATAAAAGCAAGTTCATCAAGTTGGAGTTTCTTTTGGCCATTTCTTTGTTCTGAATATTTTAATGTACATACTATAAACAATTGCTTATTTAGTAACTAACTTACTTAAAGACCTATTCACAGGGATAGACCCTGGTCCTTAAACGGGAATGTTTGTACACTAAATCTGAGTCAATCAAACAAGTGTAACCCACTCAGCATGTCACTGACTTCCACGACAGCAGTGCAGTGAGCATCTGTCAGCTAGTGTTGGCTTTATAAGGCATCAGATTGGCTAGGCTAAACTACATTTCCCAGGATTCCCTTTCCTTTTAGTTTTAATCAAAATGGTCACCAAAGATTCTAGACAGTGATCTGCAGAGTAAAAGGGAAACAGTGGACATCTAGTTGTTCACATACCTGGTCACTTACCTGCAGGGGGGCATATCTGGACCTATGCCTGCTCCATCTTTCATGCATTCCCAAGCTTCTCCAATTTCTGAGGCAAGCATATGTGTTTAGCCCTGTGACAAAGTGTCTTGACCTCTGCTGGACATCCATGATTTTGAGGTCAAGGTAATAACTGTTAAAGTGGGTTTCCAGCCATCCTGATGTTCTTGCTTCTCCATACTGTCCATCCATCTTATCCTTTCCCAACTGCAGGCTCCAAACTTCAGCATCAAACCCAAAAACCTAACCAGCTTCTACAACTTCACATCAAATCCCTGTGGCTCTGCTCCTCTCACTCAACCTCTGATGGAGGCAGCCCACTACCCATGAACTTCCCTTCACTTTAGTGAAGCTTCTCCAAAATACAATCCAGTGAAAACAGCTTAGAAAAAGTTCCCCCAGACGAAAAATTTCACCCAAACAAGCATCTCCAGGGTCCATTATGGGCAAGTCAAGATGACATCAAAAGGGCACTCTCCTACCCTAATGGATATTTGTAGAGTTTGACAAGGGAGATAGGCAGGCAACAACAAAAAAAAATAACATTTAAAGTGCTATGCAGTAAGCTTTTAAGAGACTTTCTTGTGAGATTTCCCTCCTAAGGATCTCATATATAGTTGCATAGAAAGGACCACAATATTCTACTTAATTATCTCCAAGGATCTGTCTGCTGCTCTTTGTTTTCTCAGAGTATGTGCCAACTAGGAGGCCAGCCTCCTAACTTGTCATGCAACAGGCTGTTTATTGTGGGAAGAGAGGTTGGCTAGAGGGAATACCAGGCTACAAGCTGCCTAAGGCCTACTTCATCCAACAAACATATGCTGAGCATCTATGCCATGCTCCTTCCCCTAATACTGCACTTTTTAATATGGTTACCTACTTTTAATCTTTCATGTCTCCTGTGAAAGGTCACCTCCTGGAGCTCCTTCCTGAGTCACCCTAAATATGTCCTCTCTGTTGCCTTTTGTTCCGTTGCTCTATGTATTTCCTTGAGGGGTTAACTGGAATGGAGGGACAGTACCCATGTGCATGATTGGGTCGGGAAGCAAACAATGGAAATAGAGAAGAGCAGAGGGAGAGGATCGGACTAGATCATAAAACAGAAAGCAGTGTGTTCACAATGTTCAGAGGTTAAGAATTGTAGGAGGAGGGTGTGATGGGAGATCTCAAAGAGCCTATGCATGCTATCCTAAGAACTTGGGATAATGTGCTAGTACATTCATTGAACGTGCTTCATTTCCAAAGACAGCATTTTGTGTATATATATATATATATATATATATATATATATATATATATATATATATATATATATGTCATCTCACTAGGGATTCAAATGAAATGCAAAGAATAGTACTAGCACAATACTAAGAATAGCACTAACACTTAGTGCTGTTATTGAAGATGATCTTAGTTTTCAGAACAAAACACAGAGCATAGGGACTGACAATAGACTGAGGGAATATAACCACTGTGATTGTCATGGAAAACACAGGGCAGGAAGTGGCTGTGTGAATCTCAGAGGCTCGTTTGGATGCACGAGGAATTCGGAGTACAGAGCTCAATACACCACATGCATCTGTGAAACAGGAATCCCTGGTAATGTTGTGGATAAACATTTTCATTATCCTTATCCACAGCAAAACGAAGGGGTCTGCCAACATTAGACAGGTGCTAGCATGCCCAAGCAAATGCCCAGTTCATGACAAATACAACTCAAAGCCCTATGAGGGAAGAACTACAGGAAAATATAGAGAAACTAGGAATCTACTTTTTGCAGAGATCTTAGGTAGAAGCATTTCCCTTTATTTATAGTAAATTCAAGTATAGGATAACCTGTCAGAATACAATGAATGAGAAATATAAAACATTTTCAAGGAAAACAGTGTAGGTGTTTCATTAAAATGTACTCAATGAATAAAGCATATCTGTCAAAATAATAATCAGGTGATCTGGTGGTAGAAATATTTGCCTCTGGTAGTCAATCAAATTTCCAAGTACCAGAAAAATGTTCTAAATGCTTTAAATTCTCTAACTCATTTAATCATTCTCACAAATCTACAGGATAAAATGGTTACAACTTAAATCATATGAGTGGAGAACATGAGGATCTGAGAGACAAAATTATTTACCCTAGGCACAAGGGGTAGAACCAGGAGACTTTGGCTATGTTGCTTGGGACCATTTCACTATTACAGCAAAATGCCCCCAAAAGATTCTGAATTAAGTTGAAGGTCAAGAGGTATTTCAACAGAAAGCACAGGAGAAAAGCCAAAGTACTGAAACTTATGTGTATGGTACACGCCACACCCAGAAAGACCTGGGATTGAGTCCGCTCTGCTACTGTATCTCTGCACAATATTAGGCAACTCACTCACCTTCTCTGGGTTTTAAGGTAAACCTGGGTTGTTGGGACCACACATTATAAAATGAGGTTAGGCTCAGTGGGAGCCCACCCTTGCCTTGCCCTGTGGGCCAGGTGGAATGTGACAACTTTTGTTTTTTCCTGGCCAGGCTGAGGCCTCCATTGTCCCAGATGTCAGGGTACTCACAGGGCAGGATGAGACCTGCTGAGGAGAATAAAGGGGGAACACCCAAGTGGGGGGAGGACCTTAACTTGCTTCGTTTGTGATGTTAATCTCATTCATTGTCTCATCATTGTTCCTGGGGAAGTGCCCTCCCCTCCCCCTGTGCTTCTCACTGGCAAAATCCATGTAGGCCACAGAAGGGGTCTTTGTCTTTCTTTGGCCAACCGGAGGCACTGATCCCCTAGCTCTTTTATATGCATTTCCAGTATGGGCTCTATTTTTATTTCATCCTTTTCTGTATCCTTCATGCATGCAGCTGGGGGTCCTAGCCAGGTGCTCAACACTAGGAAGTGGGGTCAGGGGCTATGCTTGGAAGTGGGGTCAGCACCATTTCATTGAAGTGGGATTGAAAGTGGAACATGGTTTTGTCGCGTGCTAGAGCTAAGAAATGTTTTAAACATACTTTCAGGTGATAGCCAAAGAGTTTTTGATGCTTTCCAAGTGCCTCACCCACCAAATATAGACAGCATATTTCCTTCTCAGTACACTGAGGCACTGTGTGTACACTGTGTTCAGTGAGAAATGATAAATAATGCCACATGTACAGCACAGTAGGCTCAGTTCAGAACACAAACACCAAAACCATTTTATTGAAGGTCAAAATACTGTCAGCCTTAGAGTTGAACCAAAAAATTTTAACTGTGGAAAGTGAAGTACAGAAATACAGCTCAAGGGCCCACAAGATAGCTCAGGAGAGTAAAGAGCCTGCTTAGGCAAGCTTAGAGAAATGCAGGGACCGCAATTCCAATCCTTGAAACCACATGCCACAACAACCCCACCCCTAGGGCAGGCTGAGCTGGCCACAGAGTCCGGGTGTGGTGGCACATGACTGTAATCTGAACGCTGGGGAGGATGAGAGCAGGAGAATCACCACTAGTCCAAGCTGTATAGTGAGACCCTGTAACAACTGAATATATAAATAAAAAAGAAAGAAAGAAAAAGAAATACAGGTTAAAGTTACCAAGAAATTCCCCCCAGAGAATGTAGACTCTGGTTCTGCTAGACGAAGGAAGGAGAAGTGCTACACAGGGTCCAATCCACAGGCCCTGGGGAAAGCCAGGTATTTTGTGAGTGTTTCTAATTAGAGAAAATAAACAAACAAACAGCGTCAATTACTGGAACTGTCAGGACTGATTTGCTAGCTTAGCTAGATCTAGAGTTCAGCGGCCCCCACCTCTGGCTGCTGTTCTGGAGGAAGCTTCCATTCTAGAGGAGAAGTCCAGATGGGGCAAGGCAAACGCCTTTGAGTCAACAGACCTGGATGTGTAGCCCAGGCTTGCCAATTACAAGTTGTGTGGTCTGACATGTGTCTCTTGGATCTTCAGTTTACTTCCCCATATAATGGGGAGATTAGAAAATGCACCTGTCTCTTTGGGAGAATAAAATGAAACCTCTAGAGAGCAATGCAGATTGCGTACTTATAGATGATGTCTAGGAGTTGCTTCAACACATTATATCTAGAGGATAATTAAAGTAAGGACAAAGAGTGATGACAATCAAGTGTCAGCCATTGCAGAAGTCCAGTGGTAGTACAAAGGAGCTTTGTCCTTCTGCTTTTGTGTGAGTTTGAGTCTTCCTATATTAAAATGTTTCAACTAATAAGCAAACTATGTAGACTGAGTTCTGCATTTAGAACTAAGTTGGATTCTGACGTCGTGGGCAAGTTAATTAAACTCTCCTGAGTCTCAGCATACTCCTCTGGAAGACGTGGGAAATAATTATCCCTGCTGCACAGGATGGCTGTGAAGATTAGATAAGACCATGTGGCCAACGAACTTAGTACAGTGTCGTAGGCAGAATGCAATTTCAGTATGTATTAGCTGCTACTGCTGCTATTATTTTATGAAAGGCCAAAGAGAGCAAGCATGCAGTTATCATCTCCTAGCTGCTGTGGATGACTAGGAGCAGCAGCAGTGACAGCATTGGGACTAGTCAGGATGCACTGCTTCACTGACCTCCTATGTAGCTGGCAAGTGGATAGAGCTGGGTACCCAGGTCCCCTAGCTGAGTAAGGACCCTGCTTCCCTTAGTGGAGTGGAGCTGAGCTGTCTCCAGCCTCTCAAGTTCAGAAGTTGCCATTCATGATCAGGACCACCTAAGCAGTCTCAAACTGAAGTGTCAAACCCTTCCTCCACAGAGCTTCTGTGAACAAGAGACAGCTGTAGATTTAAGCAGGCAGCAGCTCAATCAGAAGGATTCATTTCTGGTGGCTTAGAGTAGGGTTCTCGATCCTGGGACCTGAACATGGTGGGAAGCATTTCTTGATAAGAGTTCTCTGAGCTGCCCTCTGACCTTCCTGCTCCATGGGCTCTACCTCACAGCAAAGCGTGAAGTGCAGGTTGGGTATGTGAATGGAATACAGGACCAAAAGACAATTTCTAGAAGCTGTGCATTTGTTCATTGAGCCAGGGCTCATTGCACAAATGGCTCCCTCTGATGGGTTTGCTCCCAGAACCTGGGGGCTGGCCTGGCTACAGAAGGGTGCACAAGCTATAGAAATCAAGCAAAAAAGGAGAATGGAGCTTCCACTGTGACCCAAGTGACCCAGTAATGTCCAGCCCTCCTGCAGGGTCCACTGGCTTGAACTATATAATACTGGCTTCCTCCAATCTGTATGAACACATGGGGGTGGGGGGCTGTCACTTGCTCTGCTTGCTCTCTCTGACTGGTTGACCCTTGTGCCAGTGCTAATGGGAGTTGCTTCAAACTCTATTAAGATTGCTATCAGCCTATTTAAGATTTCATATATTTTGTTAGAGTCCATGACATCTGGTAAACCTATTCAAATTCATCTTAGAAGGTCCCGGCCTAGGACAAGGAGCAAGGGACTTTCATGACAGCATGGGTATGAATGAAGTACTATTCAGCCGTGAGCCTGAGAAGAGAAGGCTGGGCTGCAGACAGCTTTGTGCATTGCACAGAGGAGCAGGGACACAAACCTGCCAACAGTACAAAGCCCCAAAGCATGCTGAGCAGGGCAGCGCTGTGAGCAGGGTGGTAGCCAGCCATCAGACAGGAGACTCAGACACATGGGATCACTCTGAAAACTCAGTGTCTCCCTTTACACCCTAGAGATTTGACTTTGGATCACTGGCAGTGGGACTCAGGAAATCTGCATTTTCAATTGCGTTAGAGAGAATTCAAGGCCACGGGTTAATAGATTCAGTTTTGTTAAAATGATTTTAGAGAAATTTTATTTACCTTCACTACTCTTACCTATCTATTCAGTTCTGGAAAGCCTAAATGTACACCTTTGATGAAATTCATGACGTCTTTGCCGTCCAATTTCAAGGGCCTTGATGGACAAATGATCTTCCTCTGTATGGTTTCAGGGGCAGAAGACACCTTGAGACCTGAGAAAACCACGTTCTTGGTGTTTTTGATGAATCCATGGAAAGGTTGCTTAGGACTGACTGCATTTAGTGGCTAGCTCTATTCAAGCTATAGCACAGTATGCTTTTGTGAGACTATAGTTTCACAGACGTCTTCCTAAGTCACATGAAATCAAATAGCACATGTTTGAGACACAAAAGCAGTTCACCTTTTCTTAGCCCAGTTAGGCATTGTTAAGTCTTACCCATAATAGTGAAGTCACAAGATCTAACCAAACATCATGAGAATAGAATTTATACAAGTCAGTGAAATTTGATGGGGATTATTGAACCATATCCTGTCCTTAAGGCAGTGAGGCTGAAATTTTAAAATTCAAATAGGATAAATGCAATCATTCATTTTTTTTTCTTTTCTAAAAAGTGAAATGAGCTAGCTAGATTCACAAGGCCTGTGTTTCCCTTTCCCTGAGGGCCCTTCGTGACTGGTAATCTGATAAATTAATATGTGCTAACTTTTAATGGGTTACTTTGCCTCCTCCCTCCTTGGTGGCATATATGCATTTCAGTAGAGTCCTCTGATCATGCCACTTTCATTCAGAGCTCAAGCATGGGATATGGGAACTCCAGGAAGTGGGCAAGACCTGTAATGGTGGGAGCTGGAACTTTGGGAGTCTCAGATCTCATCTGGCAGATGGCACCGTACTCTGATGATCCTGGGTGGAGACGTGGGTGGGGAAGGAAGGGGGCTGGAAGTGAGTCATCCCTCTGACTGTGATAAAGTAGGTCCCAAGTCAACCCCAGCTATCACATGAGGCACTTTGATTGCTGGAGAGAAGATCTGTGACTCACCTGACATTTTATAGATTAGATCTTTCAGAATACTTCTGTCACTGGCTACATTCGCAAGTCAGGAGCAATCTTTAGGACAACTATTTATACATTACGTGGTGTGACATTTGCAATCTATTTACTTTCTTTTTGGAGAAAATCTTTTAAAAAGTTGCTCTCAGTAGGATATATTTTACTCTTTGCTAATTTCCTTGCCAATATGTTCATTTTTTAAAAAATCTGAGTAGAGTCCGTCCTTTCTGAGGACATGGGAATTCAGCAGGCATACAGCCTTCCTGTTAATAACAGTAAAAATGATAATTGTTATACATGTAAGGTTTACTTCATCTCAAATTGTAGGCTAAGTTTTTTCTTTTACAAATATTAACTTATTTACTTTTCACAATAAATATCTGACTTTGTGAGTCTTATTTTCTCTATTTACTGGCGGAGAAGCTGAGACTAGAGGAGCTTAGGGATTTTTCCAATGTCACAGAGCAAGTGCTTGGTGGAACTGGGATCTAAACCCAGGCAGTTTGCATGGAGAGCCTAGGGGCTCAGCCTATAACACCAACAGAAGTCAGACTGGAAGAATCAGGTTAACACGCTGCTCTAGTCCTCTTTTGGAAGAAAAGCTATGATACACTTTTGAGCTTTTGAAGAAAAGAAGTTGAGGCTTGGACATGTAGCTCAGTAGTTGAGCATTTGTCTAGCTTATGGAAAATTCTAGGCTTCATCTCTAACCCTGTAATCAATTAATCAAAATTGGAAAGAAAATTAAGTAAAAATGAAAATAATGGGATGATAGGAGAGAGAACATTGAAGGTGACAAGCTGCAGACATCTCCTAATAGAAAATTCAAAAAACCTGCAGACAATATGCTTTCATCTTTTCTATAAATATTATTTGTCATTGTGTCTGTGTGTGAGAGACTTACTAGATTTGTACATAACTAAGACAAGTAGTTATTTTAACTTATGTACTTTCCTAGAAAGATGTGATCAAATCCACATGCACACCTGCTGGATGGCAAGATTTGAGCCACCTGAAGACCACTGAAGCTTTTTGTTTGTTTTGTTTTTGTATTTTAGGGAAGGGTCTACAGGGTGTCAGGGTCTCACTACTTGGTTAGACTCGTAGTGATCCATCAGTTTACAGCCTCTCAAGGGCTGTGATTACAGATGTGCACCACCACGCTCAGTCTCAATTGCTGTCTCAGTGTACTATGGGTGAGGGGCTGGCACAGCAGGCTCAGGGATTGAACCCTTGCTCCCTGTATCTGCTTGCATGCACTTTAATCCACTGAGCCATTTGGCTGGCCCGTACTGAGGCTTTTGCCTACACTGGCACAGCGTTTGCCTTAACCCTGCTCAGTCATGAGAGAGAAGTTCAGGTTATCCTCACTCTCTGGCCTACTAGAGTGCCTTTCATGGAGCAAAGATATCCTACATACACTTTGTAGCCCTGTGATCTTAGAATGCATGTTATTTCAAATCACATCTCTGTGTTCTGAAATTCTAGGAAACTGCTAAGTTTTCAATATTTTGTACATTTTGTTTGGCTCTCTAGCTCTAGAACTGACTAAACTTATCTCCAAAAGCCAAGAAAAGAAATGCTTTAGGGGTTTCCACTCATGGGTTCCCTGTTTCAATTATGCCTGCCGGTATAGCTTGAGAGAAGCCAGAAAAAAATATGCAAAGAACTGGGCAGTGAGATGTGCTGATAATACTCTATTTACAGAAACAGAAACAAGGGGAATTGGCTCCAGAGCAGTTGTGCTTGGACCCCTGTTTGGCCCGGTAAACTGAGAAACAACAATATACTTCATTTTCAGGATAATCATCCTCTGACCTTTTCAGGCCTTTGAACACTTGTGAATATCTGAGTGTTACTTTGGTATTTGTTTAATGTATTTGGTACAGGGTCTCATTATGCAGCTTGGACTCTTAGTGAATCTTCTGGTTCAGCTACCCCAGAGCTGGGATTACAGGTATGAGCCACCATGCCCAGTCTCAGTGGCTGGCTTAACCTACCTGGGGGCAGGACCAGCATGGCATGCAGTGCCAGAAATAGAACCCTGGTTCCTGAGCTTGCCTAAGCAGCCACTTAGTTTGTTAAGATATCTCACTGGCCCTACTTTGGTATTTTTAAGATATGGTCCAAATTCTTTTCACAATCAAAACTGTGAGGCTCTTTTCTTCTCATCATACAAAAGAGTAGGACTTCAAGTTCCAAAGGTTTATGTTGGGAGTCAACATATCTTGTATTTCTTGTTAGAATTTTCTACATATAATACAGTTTTTATTTGCTGAGTTTAATTCCTAGTGAGGACAACAAAGAAAGGAGTCTTAACCAAATGCAAATGGCCACCACCATGCTGAAAGAATTCTCTTGTCTCCACTGCTCAACTTTCAAGTGTCACAAATGCTCCTTAGGATAATTCTAGAAAGTGCCAAGAGTCCTTTGTGCTCTGAGGGTATCTGTCCTCCTTGAGGGAAAAGGAGACCTACTTCCTGAATATTTCAAGTTACTGACTTCCGTATTCCTTTTTAAGGTTTCTCTCAAGGGACCATGGGACCTTGAAACAATAGATATCTTTAGCAACCCAGTGATGTGTGTGTGTGTGTGTGTGTGTGTGTGTGTGTGTGTCTGTCTGTCTGTCTGTCTGTCTGTCTGTCTGCTGGGGTGGGGGAGAGGATGTGTAGCAACTGAATCCAGGGACTCACACATACTAAACATGTACTCTATCACTAGGTACATCCCAGTGCAGTTATTGTTCAATTAGTAGTTGATGGGCAAACCCTAAGTATAGTTTATATGTAACTATATTGAGGATACTTACATTTCACACCCCAGTTTTTAGTGTTCTTATCTTTAAATATGTCTTTATCAAGTTAATTAAACACAGATCAATGGCCAGTCTAACAGGCTAAAAACATATAAAACACATCAGACAGTTGTAATAAATCAAGGCATACTTTTAGACACATGGTCTGTACTGGATTATAATTACTTTTTCTCCTCCCTCTCTTCCTCTCTATTTTATTGTGAACCAAAGGTCTTTACAGAAGGAAGCAAACATAAACCAGGCCCATGCATGGTTCTACTCACAAAAGCTTGGAAAATGCATACACAGAATATCAGTAGAACATGTTGAGCTCAGGACTGTAAAAGCCAAAACTTTCATGTACATGTTTAACCTCTACCTTGTGGATAGAAGGGACAGACAGGAACTCACAAGTGGTATTCTTCCATTCTGCACATGCTTAAACATGGAATTGTCTACTTGAATAACTTTTAAATTAGAGCATGTACATAGTTCATTTCTACAGCAATGCTCGTCTTTTATAGACAATTTTCTATTACTCAAAACATGTACTCCTGGGAAGAAGCACCCTAAATCACAGCATTGGAATATGAGGGACTAGCATGAGCCTTGTCATTCTCATCGCCTATAGTGTCAGAATGTCTAGTGGCAACAAAGTTTGAAATCAAAAAATGACTCACAGAATATAATTTAAACTTTATTTCATATTTATTGTTAAATTACACAAAATCAGTGAATGATCTGTAAAGCTACACCATTGAACAGATGTTTATAGTTGGAATCATGGGATTTACATATTGATGACAAAAATGTATATTCATAACACCCCTATGTACAATAGTCATTATAAACAGAGAAAATGCAATTAATCTCTGCAAACCATGCACACCACAGCAATAACACAGATATTTTTTTCTGTAACATTTTTCCACTGGCTCAGGACTCATCCTGCTTTCCAAAACTATCCATCCATTTTAAGAGGAAACATTTCAATTAATAATAACAAAATTAAATACCATAGTGATCTACAGAATATTTTAAAAACACAATGTGCACAAAATAGTTTCACTCTAAAACACTTTGACATCAAAGTATGTGTGTGTGTGTTTGTGTGTGTGTGTGTGTGTGTGTGTGTGTGTGTATGTATTTCCTTCCAGTTTCTTAGATCTCAGAATTCCCAGGACTGCAGTACTATCAGAGAAAACAAAAGCAAAAGCTAGACATACTGATACAGGCTCAGAGTCAAGAAAATCCATTTTAAGGACAAATACTCAACAGCTTGCTGAGCCTGTGGGTATATCATTACTGATGAAACTAGATCATGCATGTGAGCACACTGCACAAGATGTTACTTTATGGTCACAGGTTTAAGTATGTTACTTCTCAAAACATAAATGTCATTTCCAGTCACTCTGGTTGACTGCTGGGAAGGAGGGTTGTGTAAGTTCTTTTGAAAGTATAGCAAAATCCAGACACCATGGGAACTGCCCAGTCAAGAGGCTTTGTGGCCCACTGAGTGCCCATACTTCTTTGACTGTGCTCAATTCAGACTTGTTATCATGAAAGTACTTTTACCTAGGCTTACACTAGCAAATTTCCCTCTTCAAAGTGTGTGGTTCTGATACTTCACTGCAGAATATCTGACTGCAAATCTTTACTTTTGTATTTCACAAACAAAAACCCCTGTAGAAGGGTTAACCCAAAGTATCAAAGTGTCCAGAAACTTTCAAGTAATACTGAGGAACTCTGGCCATCCCAGTACTTGTTCTAGCAATGTTTTTCTTTGCTCTTGTAATTGTATACCAGTTTTTCAACACACACACAAAAGAACCAATGGGCTAGAAATAGCTAGCCAAACTGGAAACATTACAATAAAGATGTACAAAAAAGTAGATAACAGTTCACATTCAGGTTTGATTCTACCTGATCAAGAATAGATTCAGCAATATTTGTAGACATATTCTGTTCAATAGTTTCTTGATAGCGACCTCACTACACAAACATTGATAAGACAATTCTATAGAAAGAAAGTCCTGACTTTAATCCAGGATTATATGCCACAATAAATTCAGCAACACACCATTTAGATGATGAAGGTTCTAGACATGGGTTCATTTGGAATGAGCACAACTCGAAGAAGCTTAAAGTGAATGAAAAGCAGCGCCAAAAATATTCCAGAATTGTTGAAATTACAGTGCCTGAAAGCATCTGAAAATTAGATCTTAACATTGGTATTCATTTGGAAAAAAATATGATTTGTTTAGTATGAGTTAGACCCTGTTTAAAACCTTTAAACAGTAGAAGGTAGAAAATGTTTAAAATTTTTAAAGATCTCTTAAATTACAAGATATGAGCCCTGTTCTACTTCAAAGGCTAATATTTTTACATAAAATCACACATGTTTAAGAGAGGAATTATTTACTTTCTATACTTGGGCAAATGTATCAGCAATTGGTATTATGTTAAACAGATCTCTTGTGAAAAATAGAAGAAAATATAAGATTTTGCATTTCCCTTGATGTTTATGCTATGTTTATCCAGGAGAAAAAAGTGTGCTTCCAAGATTGGGTTTTAACAGTGTAATACGCATCTCTTAAAGTCCAGCTCTTATCCATAAGCTAAATGGTCACATTTTATGTTTCCATTTTGTCTCCATTCCTAATTTAAGAACTTCTTAAAATAGCTAAACAGCAATTTCTGGTGAGTCTGGTTTGACTTTTGGATTTCATAAATAGTCCAACCAAAAAAAAAAAAAATACAATTTAATTATATATGGAGATCTGTTTCACCCACACACAGTGTAACATTTCATTGAAAGGCAACTGTAAAGGCAACATCTAAGCTTTTCCTAACTTCCAAAATTAAGGAAGCAGATGTTTTGGGACATTTTAATCGTTTAAGATATGCCATGTTTGGGTGGCGCTTTGGGAGAAGAAAGCATGGGCCTCATGGAGCCGCTTAACGCCATTGCTCTACGCTGCCTATGTAGTCATTGGTGCCATTGCTGCTGGTGTTCTCATTCTGCTCCTGGCCTGGCTTCTGTTTCTGGTTGGACCGGTTTTCCTTCTGGCTCAAATTCTGACTCGAGTTCTGAGTCAGATTTTGAATCAGATTCTGAGTCACATTCTGATTTGCATTGGAACTTGGGTTCTGACTCTGATTCTGAGTTGGATTCTGGCTCTGGCTCTGGCTCTGGCTCTGGCTCTGGAAATGGGTCTGAAGGAACCTTCCCTTCAAAAATTTGCGTTGCTCCTGATGCTTCCGCCTGGCCTCCTGATGCTCTTTCTGCCTCATAAACTGATACCTTTGCAAAAAGAGATCTTTTGCATAGGTATACAACTCCATATCCAGAAAATTCAGTCCCTCAATACGCTTTTGGATATCCTCATTGATCTCTACACTAGAGGCTCTAGTAGTATTGTATTGGGTAAACGGCAAGATAAAGTTCATATTGAAGGTCTTCTCAAACAGATATTGGGTCTTCCGCTGAAACTCAGTGAGGCCGAAGAAAGCCATGTGCTTCAGGTTGGACTTGGCGCTTTCCAGAAGGACCTTGTTTCTTTGCTTTTCGGGCATCACAGAGAGGTTGTAGCAGCCTACAAGGGTCAGATCGGAGAGCATGCGCACTTGGCGGTTGTTGGCCAGATTATAGGGGCACTCCATGAACTCTTTCAGAGGGCAACCAGACCAGTCATCACCACTATAGCAGCTGGGCAGCTCCTCTGAGGTTGGAGGCCTTCCATCGCAGACATGTAGAGATGCTTTCCAGGTTGCCCCTCTCTGGACATGCCTCCACTCACTCAAGTACCGGGACACTGGGTCTCGGAGGATGGTGATGTAGTGGAAGTTCCTGTGGACGAAGCACAGAGACCAAGAGTCAGAGATGTGGGTTTCAGAGTGGAGTCAAGAAAGTTCATGACTATGTGATGTTTGATGGCCAATAAGGAAGGCTAAGGGACAATGACATGGATCTGGTGACATTTGTCATGTGAATTGTCATGTGTTCCAGTCCCCTCTATGTTCCACTAGACAACAGAAAGCCAAGTCCTCTATCCAACCTGCTGACACTGTAGGTAAATGACAAGCAGTTTATAGACTCAAGACACTGACCTTGACATTCTTCACTCCTATTTATCCTCCCCTTTTTTTCCCTCCCTCTCCAACCATTGGCAAAATCCTCCCATTTGTGTCAGTGGCTCAGAAGGCAGTCATTTTATTTCACATCCTCCACTGTAAGCCTAAATAACTGATCCTAAAATGGAGACTCCATGAAAGACAACAATTTATTGAAACGAAATAGAGATGTGATCAATTAGCTCAAGTTCTCTCCCATCTTGTTAAATACAATCAAGTATTTCCCAGAATACATTCTAATCTGAAAATGTCCTTAAATAAACAAAATTGCACTGAAGCAGCACTTGATATGATACTCTTGATTCAGGTTGTCACAATAGCATGGATCATTCCTTATGGAATTGTAATGTAGAGATAGGCAGAGCAGCCCAGGGCTTCTAGAAATAAACATTGTGGTTAGTCACAGACTAAAATAAACATGGTAGCTGCCAATAGTACATACACAGATAACTACCTATAGTCTCACCCTTTGTTCTCATGGCAGTATTCCCATACTAGGAAAGTTAAGCATATTGGCTCCAAAATATCCCTTTTCTTTACCCACTGAAAGAACATATGGATGCCAGTAACTATGGAGGCTTTGTTGTCTGTTTATCTTTCCTTTTGATCTACAAATAGATGAAGTTCTTTGCTCAAATAGCAGACTAGCAAACATTCAAGCCACACAGTGACATACCAGCACCCATACATAGTGAGTGTACACACATACCAATCCCCCCAAAAATGTCAAGATCTATGATATTGGATAAAGACCCTCTGGTTGTGCTTTTCATGAGGAATGAATTTGCATTTTTCATTCAGAAGATGAAGGATGAGGTCACTGAAGAACATATTGTGAAAGGAAAATAGCAATAGACACTAAATGTTGGCATTATGTTTCTCAAGGAAAGTAAGGAGATGGCTTCAGCTTTCGTGAAGTTTATGCTTTCCCCACCTGAGGGGGAAGTGCATGGTTCTCTATATGCACATAAGAAGCCAGAGGAAACTCTCTTAGCCACCAGGCTTACTGAATGTTCCTGTAGAAATTTCGCTCAATTCTTGGTACTATAAAAACTCAAGCTTCCTGGGATCTACCCTTTATACCTCTACCCCTGCATGGCATTTCTTCTACACGGAAGACTTCCTTCTTCGACTAGAAAAGTCTATGCATCCTTCTTTCCTTTCTCTTCCTTCCCTCCTTCCTTCGTTCCGTTCTTTCTTTCTTCTTTCTTTCTTTCTTTCTTTCTTTCTTTCTTTCTTTCTTTCTTTCTTTCTTTCTTTCTTTCTTCTTTCTTTCTTTCTTTCTTTCTTTCTTTCTTTCTTTCTTTCTTTCTTTCTTTCTTTCTTTCTTTCTTTCTTTCTCTTTGTTTCTTTTGTGCCTGGGATTGAACGTAGGACCTTGCACTTGCCAGGCAGGGATTTATACTACTACAGGCCTACTTTATTTTACCGGTTTAAGCTGACTATCTCCTAGCCCATCCTTCAAGTTTCAGTCCAAGTCCCATCTATCCTTTGAAAAAAATCCCTTTCCCTTTTGCTGTCATCATTTATTCTTCCATTGCCATAGTGTTTCCTGGCACCATCCTTGTTAAAACACTTCCCCACTTAAACTCTGTTTTCCAGAGCAAGGGCTTCCTCCTATATTTCTATAACCTTCTCTCTATTCATTCCAGTTTACGCCTTTACCATCATATCTAGCACACTGCAGAACTTCAGAGACTCCTTTAACTGCTTATTAAACTATTTTTGGGAAGACAAGGTGTTGTTTTTTTTTTTTTTTTTTTTTTTTTTTTTGCAGAATCAGGGATTGAACTCAGGCCCTTGCACTTGCCAGAGAAGTACACTGAGCCATCTCCCCAGCCCCCGTATTCTTAGAAAGAGGAAGGAGAGAGATCAGGATATATATCAAGACATAAAATAACTCTGGCTGAGAACCCAAGTTCATTGCAAAAAATAACAGGAAAATGATACTTTTTTTTTTTTAAAAAAAGAAAAAAAACCTTTATGCATTGTTTCTGGAATAAACAAACATTTGACCCAGAAGAATCTGGGAGACAGGATGAAGAGGGAGTAAGAGTACCTTCATTTATCTCTGTACTTCTCTTAGGAGTTGTACTTTCTGGTACTACTAAAATTTACTTCTGTGAAGAGCCTTTGCTAAAGAGTAGCAGCTTTTGTTCCCCTATAGCTTTTTCAAATGAAGATGGCTACTGTAGATATGCACTCTCTGCTCCCACTCCTAATTTTGGAACTCATTTCTGCATTCAGTCATTCTGCACATATTTATCAAGCATTTATGCTAGGCTTGAGAAAACATTTTAGTGGCAATTAGTCTAATTATTTGTGGAAAAGGAAGTTATTTAATCTAGTGACACATCTGGATTAACCTTTTAACCAGGTTTTCCAGGCATGCATTGTAATGGGAGGCTGCTGAGTGACTGAAACTTCCATAATGGAGTCACCTTCATGCTTAGCCTTGGGCTTTCTTCTCTAATTTATTTTACTGGTTTAAGCTTACAGTGACATCTTCTGGTACAGCTTGGGCTACTGCAGTGCGAGTCTGAGGCTCTCTTCTCAAAGTTTGTCCTTGTCTTTCAGAGCAGACAGATCCTACCCATGTTAGGGGTGTATGATCCAATTTATCTTAAACCTTAAGGATGCCAAGTGGCCATAGAAGGCAATGACAGCTCAATTTGGACAGTCACACACACACACACACTGCCTTGGTGATGAGAGACAGGCTGATAATACCTCTGGAGACTCATTAGCTGTAACAGCCACTTTCTTCTAGGGAAAACAGTCTCAGAGGCCCAGACTGCCTCAACTGAGAGCCCTGGATGCTCCTGGAAAATGAAGGCCCGTGGGGAGAAGGAGGATGCACGGAGGGGAAGATCTGCAGGCTTTAGGGAATGCATGCGTGTGCTGGAATGATGGCAGTAGGTATAACATCTTGAAGTGTTGTTACATTTGGGACCCAGGGTACTCTTTACTCTGAAGATAGAGGATTTATCTCTGTATTTCTCAAGGAAATATTAGAACAGTACAGGATGTGGAATCCCACCATGATGGGAGAACAGGTAGATCTGGGGGCACCAGACACGGAAACACAGGCATTCTGTTACGGGTCAGGCCAGGCTGGTGCACATTATTTTTCGTTGCCTTTCAGCATGTACTGTGGGCTTGCTGGTGCTGAAACATGCCTAAGACATGACAAACTAAGGTCAGTGGTAAGGTGGAATGCACAAGCCATGACTAGAGCATAAGCAAAGCCCTTCACTCAGGTCTTTTACAGTCTGAGCCTAAAGATAGAGAAAGGCTCTAGGTATCTTTGTTTTGAAGGCAAAAAAGAGGGGAAAGTGTATGAGGCAGATGCAGCAAAACAAACCCAGGTACTGAGGCACTCACTACTCCATTTTAAATATGGGGACAATGACATTAAGGATCCCTCAGTGAACTGCATAGGGCCACATGGACCTCCCTTGTGCAAGGCCTCCAAAGCCACCTTAAAGTATTTATATACATGTGTCAAATTATCACACTATGCCCATAAATACATGCATTATACAGCATATATCAATTAAAATGGAATATAAAATTAATTAATCATGCCAAAAAGGGAAGCTTTTACAGGGCTTGGGGCAGAGGAGGAGCACAATGGGGAAAGGCCCATATGTACAATGTACTAAGGCAGAATTAGGGACGACAATTAAGAGGCTACTGCAGAAAACAAGCAAAGAGAGCACATAGGGCAGACTAGCAAAATATTTAGGAGGTAGGAAGAACCAGATGTAGCCATAAAATGGACAAGGAAGGGTGAAGCCCAGGATGCTTCTAAGGTTTCTGGAGGAAGTTTCGAGGTGCCTGTAGGACATCAAAATGGAAAGCTGGAGGGGATCTCCAAGAGGAGATAAAGAGGAAGATAAAGAGCAGCCAGGCCAGCAGAAACTGGTAGTTCCAGACCACAAGGGCCTCCTCAGGGATCTGTTTTTAACTCGACTTATGTGGCTTTGGAATCTGGAGATAGCACTGCCATTTCCCCAGGCTTTCTACTTTATGCTAACAACAATTTTCAGCCATTTCGTATACTGCTCCAAGGTCCCTTGCTTACTCCTCTTTGCCTCCACAGATACCTATTTCCTGGAATGTAGCCCTACAGGTATGATCAGTTAAGTATAAGCAGTTACAGTCTCTCATCTGCGCCATCTTGACACCATTCCTCTTTAGCTGGCCTCAGGTTCCATGGACCTCTTGGGCAGACATACTATGCCACTGACGTCCAGGGAAAGAAATGGTTTTATTGTTTCACTTATATAGAATTCTGAAACCCAGTCTACATCAACCTGGATTGATGCAGGTTATTTGTGTCCCAATTTTTCATTGTTAGGGGGACTATGAGCCTGTGGCGGTGCATTTGGATGCCAATTATAACCCTTAATACCTTCACCATGATTTTTTTTTTGGTCCGGTTAGAAATTCCTGTATCCAGGCATTGATCAACACAGAATAAGATTCAGCCAAGAGCAGATCCATGGTAGTTGCTAGAAATCTCCCTTCAGGTTAACATAAGCTGTGGAATGGACTGATTTGATTTTAAATGAGCAAGGCAAGTGAAACCCCAAGAAAATCACATAGAGGCTGTTTCAGTTAGTAAAGGATTGAACAGTATTACCTTGTGACACCTCAATAACTAGGTTTTACACTTCATAGTGGGAGTCAGGTCTCTTGTCAGATACATGGGTTAATTTAATGACTGATTTCTCAGTGCATCTGCATGTCCCTGGCACATATATGAGCAGAACACAGTGAACAATTTGACACCCTCTATAGCAGAACAGTTTTCCAGGTGGCTTTGGATTGACCCAGTTTTTCCTCTTTTTTTGCTGGCAGCTGTTACGAATAATTGTAGAATATGTCCAGGGAAAGGGGGAATTGCTTGATAAGTCAGGGCCTTGGTCCTGTTCTTCTGGAACACTGGAACTTGGGAGGGGGGTTTAACTTCTGGAGCTAGAGAGCTCAGGACTGCCTAGGCTTTATTTCTCTTTTCACAAGGAGTGCGGTGTTTGTCCAAGAGTCACCCAGTGAGTCACACTGACCAGGGCTTCATTCTAAGAGTCTTGCACTGTGGGGCTTATGGCCTCTGCACAGCTGGAATCTATCTACCTCAGGCACTTTCTTAAGCCTTGAGGGGAACAGATCACATTGGACAGTGGGCTGCTTTTCTCCCTGGATACCTATCTGGAAACAGTGGATTCTCTTCATGTACCTTGGGGCACATGTGTATGTGTCTCATGGGGCTCATATAAGTTGTTAAGTGAACTTGCTTCCCATCTACAAGGCCAGGCCAACCCTTCAGGGAGATCTCTTTTAGTTCTTTGAAGATGCCTAGGCCAAATACTTCAAAACAACTCAATAATTATCTCATCCATGAAGCCTTCCTCTACTTTCCTCAGCAAAATAAACTCTCATTTCTCTTTACCTACTACCTTAGTATTCGCCTATTGTAAAGTTTATCATAATATGTTATTGCTGCCCAGTGATTCTTACATTTTCCCTGTGGGTCTTTGAGCTCTGGCATAGGGACTTTGCATCATTTATCATGGTGAGTTTCTCTTGGCTTGGCCCCTTATCTAACATAAAGTAAGACATTAATAAAGATTATTTAGGGCCAGCCAAATAGCTCAGTACATTAAAGCACCTGCAAGCAGGCACCAGGGATGGGGGTTTAATCCCTGGGCCAGCCATGCCAGCCCCGTCCCCAGGGCACACTGAGATAGCAATTGAAACTGGGCATGGTGGCACGCAACTGTAATCCCAGTTCTTGGGAAGCTGTAAACAGGCAGATCATTATGAGTCCAATCTAGTAGTGAGACCCTGAACAACCTGTAGAACCTTCTCTAAAATACAAAAACAAAAAAAGGATTATTTAATGAACACAAACAGAATTTAAGATGAGCAATACAAAAATGTTTATTTTTTAATGTTATTCTTTGATAAGGAAAAGCCACTAGATGTCACTGTAAAATAACAGTTGTACTATTTTGTTCCTTTAATGAAACATTTTATGTTTCATTAAATACTCAGGTATTTGTTTTTTTTTAGCAGTCATACCTTTTGGTACAAAAGCCCAGTTTAAAAGAAGGCTGAAAAGTTTAAGGGTATTAAAAGTAAGTTAGTGGATAAATATGAGAACCACATTTTTCATCCTCACTTTAACAGACTATTTGGAGAGCAATGCCTGAGTTCTAAATCACAGGAATCTAGTCTTGTGTGAACGAGAAGAAATCTCAGAGACAGAAAATCACCCTTGGCACAATACAAGGTCAAACCCAGCACTTTGGAGGTGTGGAAATTGTGACATGGGAAGATTTCACAACTAGTTGCAAGTTGCCAGTAGCCTTCTTTGAGACTCAGTCTAACTTCAAGGAGTATTTTGGAGCTGAAGGTGGCTATTTTTAGTAGACCCTGTTTTCATGTCTGGTAATTACTTAGGATCACACACCCAACCAACTCCTGAAGAACTCACTAACACTCTGAAAGGGAAAACATCGGGCTGCCAAGAGAAGAGCACATCCTCATGTCAATTGCACAGCAGGGAGCTGGGGGCAATTTGTTCCTGGCCTTTGCTCACAAATTCTCAACAACCTTGGAAACCAATAGTGTGCTTCCATCTTGATGATGAAGAAACTGAGATGCAGGGGGAAATGATTTAACTGAGGGCCATGTCTCTAGGTAAAATGAGAGTGTTCAACTTGGAATCCAATTGTCCCTGAATGCAGAGACCAGAGTCTTCCTACCAAAGTCTGGGACACAAGCACAGAACTTCTGGCCATAAGAACATATTAAAGGCATGGTTTAGAAGTGTAGTCCCAGAACCAACAGCACCAACATCATTAAACAAATTGTTAGATATGGACAACCCTGGGTGTATCTATGGAATCAGAAACTCAGGTACCAAGGCACTTGTCACTCTGCATTTTAGCCAACGCTGTTAAAAGTTGTGATATGTATATGCACAGACAGATGAATGTGTACACACACAAACACACACACACACACACACAATTTGTTTTTTAGTTTTTAGAAACGGGGTCTCACTATGTAGCCCAGGCTGGCTTTGTACTCCACTATGCAGCCCAGGCTGGTCTCGAACTTACTGCAATCCTCATGTCTCAGCCTTTTCCTGAATGGTAGGATTACAAACATGCACCACTCTACCCTGCTGAGAGCCACTGTATACACATGTGGTTTCAGAGATCTGAAGCTTCTCGGAGACCTAGAGGCACCCAAAGAGTGAGCACCAAAGAGCAGGCCAAAGTACCTTCTCGTACCCTTAGGAAAAACACTGGGAATCCACCGCCCAGCTAGGGAAAGCCCATGGAACTTTGCCTGAACAAAGTTCTGGCGATCCTGCTGTAAATATTTACTTTCCTTTGAGCACGGTGATTCACAAAAGGCCATGTGAAGGTTCTCCCTGCACTACTCGAAGAGGGAATAAATATCAAAACCATTTTTTTTGATGGAAGAAGGCTGGCAGACTCATAGTGGTTAAGGTCATAGGAATGATCAATAAAAAGTTAATCTAAGAAAGGAAACAAATTCCTGATCCAAATCGATAGGAGTAAACATTTTATTATACCTGTAGCTTAGTTTGTATGCTTTTTAAAGTTCAGCCTGCACACATGCATCATGTTCTTGGTGTAATGATGAGTTGTAAGAAGATAAGAACTTTGGTTGGTGGTCTGAGGTAAACTGCAGATAGTGAGGGTCATGTAGGATATGAAGTCATTATTTCTGAAGGTCTGGTATCTGCCCTCAGCTAATAATATCTAAACCAACTGTACAGACCTTCCTGTTATGTGTAAATAACTCAACCAAAACAAGGAGGAGGGCTTTCTAATCAAACAACATTAATATGTGAGCACAGATTAAGTGAAAGCATAATTAAGTGAATCAAAGGCAAACATGCCTTTAATGGCATCAGATCCCTCCAGCCCTGGAGCTGCTGTTTTAACTGATTTTCTTGCAGGGAACATACATTGGCAGTACCCAAAGAGGAGTTCTATAAATATTGTGATCGGCAGTGGTGGGCAGCTGCATGAAAGAAATGGGGGACTTCTCAAGAGGACTGCCTTGAAGTGGGTACGCACTCATTGAGGCATATGGTTTTTAGTGTATTTGGCACAACAGTCTTGTGGCTTAGTGGTCACGCATTAGTGAGAAGCATGTGCTGTCACGTGGGTAGACAGTAGGCTCCATGGAGCAGTGAAAATCATGATTTCATCTGACTGTTCTATTAGCATCAGAACGCCCTAAATAAACTGAATACTGAACTTCTCTGCCCCTTTGGGTTAATGGTATGAGTTCATGACTCAGTTTCCTTGCGAAACTGAAGAGAGATGAAAAGCAGGGCTAGTGCTCAGCAGCCCACTGATCTACAGGACAACTGAGGTTTAACTGGTTCATTCAAGAGACCAACTCTCCTCCTGAGGAATGCACAGCTAATCCAGGCAGGGCACCTGTCGCACAGCAAAGCCACTCATACTTTCTGAGGGTCTTGCACTCACCCAACAAGCTGCAGTCACATGCTGCATACCTATCAAATATATGGAATACACGTACAATGGCCCCATAGATATAAGAGAGCCTATGTGTGTAGTAGGTTCTACTGAGGAGCTTTCTGCAGGTAGTCTATAATGTTTGTTAGATGTATTGTCTAGTGGCATGGATCTCAAAACACCGCCCAGTCTTTCAATGATGTGTGACTATATGAAGTTCTCTTGCTGAGACATTCTGTCATTCTTTTCACCTCATTCAAAGGAACCTTCTGTATATATAAGGCAACTTTCATTTTATTTATTTATTTATTTATTTATTTATTTATTTATTTATTTATTTATTGCAGTACTGGGGAATTGAACTTAGCACCTTCACAGTGAGCTATATCCCCAGCCTGTTTTATTATTTTTTTGCAATTTTTTAAAAAAATTTTATTTTATTTTATTGAAGAACAAATAGCAATGAGACAGTTTCAAATCAAATTAGCAGGGGAGATTCAATAATTAATACATTGCACACTGTTTTGTAGTGGTTTTTTGTCATACAAGGTGCATACGTGATATTCTACTTACAAACATTATTAGAGCAGATGTCTCTAATCAACGAATTAAGAGAATGTAGCTGTATACTTATTTTTTTAAAGCTGAATTATAGCACAGTTTCAATAATTAATACTTTCTACCTTGTTATCTTCCTAGTGGTTGTCCATAGTACAAGAAGCTGACAGACTATCCTGTCCAAACAGTATTAGTGCAAATCTTTCTTCCCATAGAATTATGCAGAAGTACTGCATATTTATCCTAAGTGTACTGCTTATACAATTGCAAATTTTGAGGAAGGATCTCACTAAGTTGCTAAGTTGCCCAAGCTGGACTCAAGACTTGCAGTCCTTCTGCCTCAGCCTCCTAGAATGCTAGAATCAAGGAAGTATGCCAACATGCCCAGCCACAAGAGTAATATCTTAAAGTTTTTCTCCCTCTGGTTAGCTAAATATTTAACTACCCATGTGCTGTTGGGGATACCCGAGGAAGCACAAATGGGCTAAATCAGGAAAATAATGGTGCTTTTATTCCTTCATGAAAAAAGTCTTCCAATGTTTCTAAATTCAAATTTGAGGTAGAATTTCAATAAGTAGTCACATATTTGCTTCTTTTTTTTGAAAAAAACAAAAGGTCACTGTCCTCTTTCCCAAAGCCCAGTATGTTCCAAAGTACATAAAATTTAAGGGCTTCTGCGAATAATAAAAAAGCTGAGCTCTTTACCAAGATGTGAAATTCCAAGGTTTATGACCCATAGTCACCGCCCTTTACCCAGAATCTACCCAACAGTGTGGCATTAGGGAATGTTTACATTTTTAATGCTTCTCTGTTCACATGTTTGTGTTCTGGACTTATTTTGTGAGACTTGGTTCATTAATACTTGAGGAGCTTTTCAGGTAGAATGAACTGTTAAAGAAAACTCCCTTTAATGTGGAGATGATGTAGCCTGCTGCCCAGGAAGGGATATAATATGTCCATGTCACATTCAGATCGCTTTTGTCACTGATTAACAAACTTGGACTTCCAGAATTCCTCTCCTGGGACTCCTGCCTCCTATGTGACATCCCCTGTCAGACTGTTGTCTTTTGAGGGAGCTGTCTGGAAAGCCAAGGATAGGTGTTGGCAGTCTTCATTCTTCCAGCACTTCAACAAGAGTAAGCCAGGGTGGAAAGGTGAGAAATAGTGAGTGCCAATCCCCAGGGATTAGGGGAGCAGCTCAGAAGATTTGAAGTTTCCCCACTGGCTGCAGTGATTAGTGTCTTGTTCCGTTGCTCCTTGGGGTAATAGGTGTGAGCCACTGCACTCAGCTTCCTAATATCTCCTGGAACCTGTTGCTTCTGCCCTACCTTTTCATTGGCTGTGAAACAATCCATGATCCAGGTTACCACCAGAAAGTAACAAAATGCATACTGTTGTAAAATTCAGGGTATGGATGGTGTCTTTACACTGGAGGAGAGACATTTGGCCTTGGATTGAAAACAGCTGCTGAATGGATTCCTTTTTTCTTTTTTAAATATTAATTTATTTTTATTTTTTAAAAAATAATTTTATTAAGAAAGAAATAGCAATGAGACTGTTTCAAAATGGGTTAATAGGACAGTTACAATAACTAATTTGAAGACAACATCATGCAATACATAACCATTGTCGAATTCCTGTTATGTTGGGTTTTTTGCTTGTTTGTTTGTTTGTTTTGGCAGAACCAGGGATTGAATTCAGGCCCTTGTGTTTGCCAGGTAAGTGCTTATTGTATTGAGCCATCTCCTCAGCCCCATCCTATTGCATTGTTTATTGAAATTTTTCTATCATTTCTAATGCTGGGTTTTTAAATACTATTTTGCATTCTTTAAAAATAAATAATTAAAAATAAAAAAGGCTGTTAAAAACTTGCCTGGAACATAGCACTCAACAAGTATTAGTGACTAATATTGCTATTATAGTGGCACAGATAAAGTTATTCAGTAAAGGGGTGTTATTCAACCTTCTTAAAATCGGAGATGATTAGACATCTGTAGGTCTGTTTGATTCTTACCCCAGCCTTAGTAGATTCTCAATTTGGCCTTTGTAGCTGCACTGGTAGATGTGTCTGGGTCACCGGCTTCTGTGCCCTCAACCCCTTTTGCCCACTCTCACTTGGCATATGCATAGCCTCAGGAATCCCAGGCCAGGAGCATGACTGACCTGGTGGGAATAGGAAATGTGACACAGGAGGCAGCTACATAAGCCAGGATGTGAAATGAGGGTCCAATCTGGAAGGTCCTGAGGACCCCTTAACGATGGGATCTAATCACTTCAGAGACTTGGGGCTTAGGAGTAGGGGTGCAGCTCGCAGTCATTTTAGCCAACACTTCCTATTCCATAGATGTGGAAACTAGATGGCCTGCTTCGTGGCATCTCTAGACTGTGTGAAATACATAGACGTGTGGAATCATTTTTTTAAGGACCTTCGCAGAGACAAGGTAACAAGCCTTTTTTTTCACATAGTAAGCAGTCAATAGATGTGATTTGAGGCAATTTTGAGCCTGCTCTACCTAGTCTCATGCCATTCACCTGGGCCTGCTGGGAGCCAAGTACCTCAAGTGTGCTGTAGAGAAATCATTACAGGAAATCCAGTCAGGAAAATACCTTCTCTAAGCATTGTGTTATTTTCCAGAACTGCACATGGGAAGAGTTTCCCCTAAATAAGCCAGCCCTTCTTGAACCCTGGGTTGATTTTAATGAGCTCTAATATTGTTTAAAGGTGTGAAAGAAATGAAGGGCAAACTCAGGCTTTTGTGGGAGAAGCAGGCCTCCATAACCATTTAAACTGTGAAGAATCAGAGACACTCACAATTTCAAGTGTGGGTAGGGTCATGCCTTCTGTCCCCTGGGAGTTTTCTTCAGATATCCTGGCTATAAAAGGCACCATTCCTGAATAACATGGCTGTGCTGCATGTGTGAGGAAATAAGCAATATAGATGGCAGCAGGTCCAATCTTGTTCTTCTACAGTGGTAATACTGGGAGTAACAAAACAACTTACTCATCTGCCACAAAACCTCTCTACCCGAAGAATCCAATGCCAGGCTGGTATAAGTACAGGAGGGGGCACTGAACACATAGAGATCTTGTTTGAGCACAAGAAATTAACATTATGTTCATGCAGAAAGCCTGCAAGAGTCGCATAAGTTCTGTGTAACAGCAGTTTTATTTTTGTGGCATTGATGAAGGACTTTGAAAGTTGCATTTCCGTATTAAGGCAAAAGAAGATCTCTCTTGGTATCTCGTATTGTCTTGGGGAACAAAGGGTTAATGCCTTCACTACCAGTCTTCCCTCTGAACAATTTGACATCACGCTGTAATATCCCCAATCCTGGAGGAAAAAAAAATCATTTTTATACCTGTCTAAAATGTAACAGAATGAATAAACTTACGGTATGTGAAATCTGATAATTATGCAATTTGTAAAATGTAAGTTATATTGTAGTTCCATTTTCTTTCATGGTGGCTTAAATATCCCATAGTTTGTGACAGGATAGGATTTTTTTTCTTTTAAAAATGGCACTTTATGAGTTCTATCTTGTACAAAATGGGACCTTATTTCATGGGAATAAAAAGAACATAGACATTTATTTGGTATAGTGAGGAATAGTTCACTGAACAGGGAGCCCAACTGTGCTCCACACCTCACTTTACGTACACTGCACTATGGGTTCTTCTCTGGCCCACAGAGTGCCACATGGTATGTATGTAAACTGATCACCTGATTAAATCCAGGTCCCTGAGAAAAAGATAAATAGGAGCTACCCATTGTCTCCATTTTGCCCAGAGGTTCGTCAGGCTGTGAATCACTTTACAATATGAATACCAAAGCCCAGAGATAAAGGATAGAGATTCATTCAGGGTCATGCCACCAGTTTATAACAGAGCCAGTATCTCAAGAGCCAGGATCCCAAAACATGTCTTTGACTCTGTATTCAGTTTTGTCAACATCATGCTTAAGGTGACAGAGGAACAGGAATCAGCTCTTAGGAAAAGGTAACCCTTCTGTTTGGTAGAAGCTCAGCAATATGCCACCGTGAGATCTGATACCCATACAGGAAGGATCAAGGTCAATGCTCACACTTAAGAGATATACTTCATCTTGGCAGTCCAACTCAAGGTGAGTGCTGGTAGGGTGCTCCATTCTTGAACTTGTCCTTTTATCACTGACTCTGAAGTTGTGCCAATGGGAAGTCATGTTCATGCACATGAAGCATGACTGAGCTACAGGGCTTCCCTTCCTGATCTGGCCTCTCTCTCACGAACTGAACATTCCTAAAAGACAGACACTCACAGTAAGGGGGAATTAAGGCAATGGAGGATTACTGTAGATACTATTCCTCTTCCTGCAATGGTTTTATAGAAAGGCCAGGAAAGAAAACCTACAGATACCAGATCCTGAGGAAAAGAAGGAGGAAGGGAAAAAAAGAGGAAGAAAGGAAGGGAAGGTGATAAAGGAAGAAAGGTGGGAGAAAGTAGGCAGATGGATACATTAATAACAATGAGAAGTCTCGTCTATCCTTAGTTCTTCATCAGTCCTGTGAAGGGCACAGGACAAGATGTAGGAGCAGTCCCATTTTACAGATGAGGAAGCTAAGCCTTAAACAAAGGACACACAACTACCAGGACCAAAAGCCAGGAGTTCTATCTCCTCATTTAGTGTTTTCTTACTAGTCTCTGTTGCAGTGTGTCTTAGTTACTTTTCTCCTTGCTGAGACAAAATACCTGACAGCTAACTGTAGAGAAGGAAAGGCTTATTATCTCAATTTGTTTCTACCTGTAGTTGGCTGGCTCCAAGGCAGGGAGGCATGGCAGATAAGCATCACAGAGCAGAAATAGTTCATGGTAGACAGCAAGCAAAAGACAGTAAGGCATAAGGAAGCAACAAGTGACAAGTCCCAACCACAGGTCTTTCTGTCCCTTATATTTTATTGAGGCTACATGTATTCACACCCTTAAACCTAGAATCACATAGTGAATCAATTCCAGCACCATGTCCTTGATCGCAGAAGCACAAATACTAGATCCAACAACTTCCAGAAAGCCCTGCCTATGACCCCATGAGGATTTGGAGGGATATATAGACACAAACCATAGTGCACAGTAAGCTCTGAAATGGACCTCTCAATTGTCCACTCTTATACAGCACCTTTCAAGCGAAACCATGTGTCAACATTCCTGTCTTTTAGCACAGAGTCCACAACTTTATGGCAACTCAAACTGGTAGAGCAACCAATGAACCACCTACCATAAGGTCTTGAAACTGCCCAGCATATGCCTTTTAGCCTTCTCCTACCCCTATGGATGCCAGTTTTCCTCCCAACAATAAAAAGGAAAGAAAAAAAAAAAAACAGGTCTGGGGAGATGGCTTAGTAGAATAAGTGCTTGCCTGGCAAGTGCTAGGGCCTGAGTTCAACCCCCGGTTTCCAAAAAAAAAAAGAAAGAAAGAAAAGGCACTGTTTTCTTGCCATGCTGGACCAGCCTTGTAACACCACTTCTGCCCCTCTGTCTGCTGCAGCTGCTCAGGCCCATTTTGGCATCTCTGTAGCCAGAGTGGTCTTCTGTACTCAGCAAGCTGCCTGGAAGAGGAGAGAAAGCCCTTCTTGCCCAATCTATCCCCACTTATGCCTTTAGTTGATGTTTCTTTTATCCTTATGGCAGTCAGAAACACCTAGCTCTCCTGCATTCTCCATCCCTTATTCTCTGTCTCCCCCTACCTTTCCCGACTGGCTCTCTGCTTAGGCTGCTCAAATCTAAAGAACATGTTTAGAAAGCACCTTTCGCCCAAGTGCCCTGCATGCAGCAGCACAAATGCAGATTTCTCTCTTCAAGAGGCACCCTGAATGGGCAGTGCAATGCTTTCTTCATTTAAGGAGGAATTTTAGGTGGCAGTGGGACAAAGAGCCTTCCTGAAGTCTCAGCCTATAGGTAACTAGTGATGATACATTGGCAACAGGCTGCTTCAACAGCCACAATCAAAAAGTCAATTCTTTCCTGCAGAAAAATTTTTAAAAAATAAAATAAAAAGGAATTCAAAATGAAACTACTTGGTGACAATTTTGATCAAACTTTATTTTTCCTTTTCAGAACCATGAGTCAGTCATGAACATAGTAAGCTAAAACAAGTCTTGATTTCCATACAGCTATTTCTGAAGTCCGGTTGTTTCCCATCCCACCTCTTTCCATTTAACATTCATGAGTCAAGGTGTTACCAGAAATGTGTACGAGAAAGACACATGGACCTTCACCTTCTTGCATGGCAGAAAGAACATGTTGACAGTTGAAATACAGGCAGGTACATTTTGGACAGGCTGGTGGCGCTGCATTTCAGGGTACCTAGTTCACTTCAGCTGGCAAGTGAGTCACCTCTGAGGGTCTTAATCAGAAATATTTCTAATTCTCAGTTCACTTTCAAGGACTGCAGAACTATTATTCTGAACCTTTCTGAAGCCAACACACCCTCTTTCTTCTCCTAAAATGTTCTCCATGGCAAAGATCTTTTAACAAAGAACATTTGTTTTCTTTCCCCTTAGATCCTCATGACAAGCTACAAAAGAGACAGGTCCAGCCCATTTCATAGACACAGAAATTAGTGCACCAAGAGGTGAAAGGTCAAATAGTTAGTAAATGATCAAGTTTCATGTCTCTTAAACCCATGTCTAGACATCCAGACTCATTTTGTGTACCATGTCACTTTGCTTATTTTATTTGAGAATGAAAAGAATTTTGCATGACCTAGTACAGAGCTTTCTGCAACACCCTAACCAGGCTCGGGTCCAGAGGCACCTTTGTGGGGCATCATGACTTCTGGGGTACTGGGAATACCATGTCAGACTGGCCAGGAGACCACAATAAAAGGTGAATCTTTTGATTTAAAGATCTGTCGTGTGTGTGTGTGTGTGTGTGTGTGTGTGTGTGTGTGTGCACGTGCGAGTGTGTTGAAGTGAGGAGAAGCACACAGGATTGAAGGGTTAGAAGTCATGAAAACTCATTGGAGGAAGAAGGACTAAATGACCTCTAAGATATCTACTGAGCAGGTTTAATAATCTGATTCCATATTGGGGCAAGATGGGATGGGATGGAGGAAAGGATGTACTAGGTTTCAATAGAGCTGAGAATTAGATTCTAAGGACAGAGTAGAAGGCCAGAAGAAATAGAGAAGACCCCAAAAGCATACTTAGCTACCTTATAATTGTAATGGGTGACCTATTGAGAATATTTGGAATAAAACTGCATGTGAAAACAGACATACAAGATAAAGTATTAAGAATTTTCCCATTTTAACTGAGTTTTAGCACAAGATTTTGCAGAGAAAATTAGCAGACTGGCTTTTAGTTGATGCACTTTCCTTCAGCTATTGGTTCAATATCATATTTGTTCCATCACCACTCACAATATGCTAAGGAACTGAGCCATGGCTCATATGGTTACTAGTGTTGCTGCTCACACTGCTGCCTCCAGGTGCAATGATGCCCGCTTTACCTCTCTGTCCAAACAGTAAGCAGAGAACCCAAGGGAATGGGTTCCAGGAACACCAGAGCTACCCAAGCCCACATGTGTAATCAAGTCCTCTATGCAACACGGTGTACCATTTGCATAGAACCCACAATTAGCCTCTTTTATGCTTTAAAATCATCTCTAGATTGTTGAAAATACCTAATCCAAATAAATGACATAAATAGTTACACTGTACTGATCTACATGTTCTATACGGTTTTGATTTTTCCAAAGAGTTTCTGTCATTGATTGGCTGGGTTCACTGATGTCAAAGTCATCGATATTTCATGCTAAATTCTACTTCTTTCCTCCTGATTTTCATAGCTGAAGCAGCCATGCCTCTCTCTGAACCTCCAGAAAGGGCTACTGGGCTTCTGGGGGACCCTGTTCATCTGACTTTGGAACTCCTGTCTAGTTCTTCTGTTTCCTTCAAGGTTGGGAACATATTGGAGAAAGGGTAGGTCTTTCTCTCTTTGTCTCTTCTCATGGTCCTTGCTTCCCCAGAAGCTTATAACAAAAATAATGCATTGGTAAATTCTTTGTAGCTAAGTGTCTCTGGAGTCAGAAAGTTCTGGAAGCAAGCCCCCACTTGCATTAACCTACAAGTCTTGATTTCTTCCTCTGTAAGCACCCATTTCATTGTTATGACATTTCAGTGGACTAGCGTACATGGCTACTTGGCACAACTGTAAGACACATGGTACACAATCCACAGTCACTCACTACTGATGTGATTGTGCTCTTAGTGAAATATGCAGTACACTACGACTCCATTTAGCAATAGTTCCACAGAGCCATTAGCCCAGAAGCAAAATGAATGACATGTGGAGGCGTCTGGGCAGAGGTTTGTTAAATGACCCAAGTCGTACTACATTTACAGGGACATTCACCTTTCAGAATGCTGCAAAAGTCAGAAAAGAGTTTCAACTTGAATTTGCTATTCCTGTGGCCCACATGCTGAATGCCACTGAAGCTTCCATTGCTCAAGCAGCGGTTTGTAGACATGGAATAGCAGCAGTTTTTCATTTTCCAGAGTCCACTTACCCTTCCAAGAATCTCAATGCCTCACTGATTCATAATACAGTGCATAAAGATTTCATTTTTTCCTGCCCACAGTGATACATTATGGAGGCAATCTGTTTTGCCACTGAAAAGTTTGCTTAGTAGAAAAATTCGGAGTTTTGACATTCAGGAAATTACAGTCATCTGTAAAACACGATTGATATGCCAAGGCTAACATTTTCATTGCACTCGCAGAGCCAGAATAACTATGATAAAATATGTGTTACCCCACACACATTTCAGGATCCTTTAAGGAAACATTTGATAGCTGGAAAGACCTCCTCCCAAGGCTCCTGCACTACCACTGCAGTGCCAGAGAGCTGTTCTCCATTCACAATGCCAGCGCCAGTGATCAGACCAAGACCTGGCTTGAAGATCAAGGGATGCTGCACTGCATCATCCTTCTGGTTTGCTACTGAACTGAAGATTACAGTGGTGGTTTTTTTTTTTTTTCTTGCTCCCAGGCTAAAGTCATGAAAAGCCACCAACAGAAACCAATGGGAAGGCCAGGAAGATAGCTCAGTAGAATAAGTGCTTGCTTGGCAAGCACAAGGTCCTGAGTTTAATCCCCAATACCACCAAAAAATAAAAGAAAGGAAAAGAAAAAAGAAGCCAATGAAGTGTTCCATCCAACTTTTTTTTTTTTTTTTGGTGGAACTGGGGATTGAACTCAGGATCTTGTGCTTGCCAGGCAAGCACTTATTCTACTGAGCCATCTCCCCAGGCCCTCCATCCCAGCACTCGTGTGCTCATAAGCCACACAAGATTCAGGTACAGTTTAGTCAGCACAAGAAGCCAAAGGTTTGCAAAAGTGAAATGAGATGCTTCTCCATCTGTCTACCACTTTAAACCTGTGCTGCACATGTATGTGTGCATGTGCAGGTCTACATGTGTATATATGTGTGTGTGCATGCAAGCATGTGTGCATATGCATGACTAGGAGTTAAGCCTGGACATTTCCCATGCAGCTACATTCCCAGTCCTTTATGTTTAATTTTCAGAAAAGTTCTAGTTGTGTCATTAGATTGCCCAGGCTAGGTGCAAAATTTTCCCCTCTTTTCTCATCCTTCCAGAGTGTTGAGGTTACACATATGTACCACCATGTCTGGTGTGAGTTCTATATTTTATATCCAAGCACTTCTTTGTCTCTTTCCAGGTGCATTTTTTTAATGTTAAGTGATATCAGAAGCCTAAGACTGGGGAACTGTCCACTTGTTCGACATCTGGTTTTGAGGTGATAAATCCCATCAACTTAGCAGAAGGGTATGGCTTACCTCTATGAACTTATTGAGGGAGCTTCTCCTTCAGGTTTGGGCAAAGTACAGGTAGTTTCCTAAGTCGTTGTGTACCAGGATCCATGCAAAGTGTACATGTGGGTCCATGGCCAAAGACAAGCACCAGTGCCCTTAATACTGGAAATGGTTCAGGACAATCCCTACAAGAAGGCCAGGGAGATGGCTCAGTAGAATAAGTGCTTCCTTTGCCAGAGCAAAGGTCTGAGTTCAGTCCCTGGTTCTGCCAAAAAAAGTCCCTACAATGCCCTGGCTCAGCCGTTCAGACTCTGTTAAGTACATTCACACCAGATTGCGAGTGAGTCTACTCAGAAATCAAGCTGTCTTTAAAGGGCTCTGTCATGGGCTGTATCTAGATGTCCTCCCAGCCCTCAGATACTCATAGGTGGAGTTTTGGGGCAGTGATTAGATCATAAGGACTTGCTTCCCAGCATGCCTTAGCCCATTGATGAGTTCATGGTTAAATGGGATGTTGGATGGTGAAGCCTGATTGGAAGAGGTGGGTGACTAGGGGCGTGCTGGGCCTGTCTCCTTCCGTCCTCCTTTGATCTCTCTCTCTGCTTCCTGCCTGCCATATCATGAGCAGTTCTCCTCTACTATAGCTCTCTGCCACACTGTCCCTCCTTGGAGCCAGCCCACCTTGTACTGAAACCTCTATGAACCATGAGCCTAAATAAAGCTCTGCTTTAAATTGTGGATGTTGGGTATTGCGTTTCACCAATGAGAAACTAGCTAAGACAGCATCACAGAAGTCCTGTGGGTTATAATCAATACCACATATGCACAATTACTTCTTACTATGTGTGAAACACATTTCTAGGTGGTTAACACACATTAAATCATTTAATTGTTTTAACCCCACTAAGAGGCAGACACTAGTATTATCATCCTTATTTTATAGACTAACAGGTGGAGGTACAGAGAAGTTAAGCAACTCCCCTCAAGTCACAAAAGCTGAAGGGGTGGAAAAGATGGAGGGGGAGAACCAGAAAAACACAGGAAAGGAAGAAAGGAGGCTGGAAGAGAGGGGAAGAAACTGGGCATGGCATGAGAATTATGGGGAGGCTTGGAGGAGCAGGCCAGGAAAGGCAGATGGGGAAGCCTCCCTGCTTGCCTGTGCCATCCAATCCCACCCACCTGTGCTCTGTCTCCTCTTCTTCTCCATTTGCTTAGTAACAACACAAAAGCTGTAGCATGGCACAGAGCTCCAACTGCATGATCTCACTCTTTCTCTGAGTCCCGCATACTCCTGGAATCAGGCCCTGTTTCCCTACCTTGGATTCTGAGCTGTGCTGTGCTTTCAGTCTGAGACTAGGCTTGCTACTGTTTACAGGATAGGATAAGTGCTTAACAGCATCATCAGACCTCAAAGCTTGCCCCAACCATCACAGGAAATCATGTGAGCATTAGAACACCTGACATATTAAGCCTCTAGAAATCAATAGTTTGAATTTATTAGCATTGGTTTCATTAGAAAGCAAATTAAGACCCTTGCAGATATGGGGTCCACAAGGACACCAAAGAGAAGAATGAAGCAAGTAGCCAAGACACTTCCTTGGCCACACCACTACCCCAAAGCTGATCTACTGGTTAAAGGGATGCAGCCCTGATATATTCTCTTTTCTATATAATTATTGTTCTGTATTTACACAGACTCAGCTGTTAGAAGTAGTCCATAAGTATCATTGGCCTGAATAAGAATGCCTTTAGAAGGTACCTCAAATTCGTTTTCAGAAGTAAGTAGGATATCAAAAAGTGTGGGATGAAAATATAAAGCTTTTCCCCTTGTTTATCTCTAAGATGTCTTATACATTTATTTAGAGGTCATTATTGCTCTGTGAGGCATGCATTTGATCTATAGTAAATCTTGGAATCTGGGCTCTATGTATGAAAGAGCCAAGTCTATTATGAGCAAATTTCAGAATGTGAAATTTGGGCCTGTCTGGCTCCTAGACCACCCAACACATGAAGGGAGCTTAAGAGGTCCTGGGAACTAGCAGCAGTAGGTCTATTCACTCTTCTTCCATGGGGAAGCACCAGGGGCCGCTTGCAGGTAAGTTTCCCAGCAATTCTGGGTACTGTTGAGTGTAAGATTTAAGAGCCTCCAGGACTGCTATGCACAGGCAGAAGACCAGAGAGCTCTGGCCCCACCTAATTCAGTTCTAACTGCACCCATTCGTCTTTTGTAGTCCTCAGTCCTCAGGACCTCAAACAAGCAAGGCCTCAGAGGGTCCTGCAGGCACAAGCCAGAGAGCTGTTCCCACATGCCTCTCCCAGTAGCTTCCAAGCCTTTCTTTCCATCCTAGCCCCCTCCATAAAGTTTTCTGGTTCCGTGGATTCCATTCCTTATTCTAGCTTACTCATTTTCTTCTTTTCTGTCCCTAGACAGATTCTTGCACACCTCCCCCTATTGTTCTGTTTTTCTTATCATCAGGATGATCGATGACCCAATAGGCATTTACATTTACAAAGCAATTGCATTTACATAAGATAGCTCTTATCTACGGCCTAGAGAGGCACAACCATAATACATATATAATAGAGAGTGAGCCTATTCATCACCCACATTTACAGTGCCTTCAACAGCATAGACTGTTCTAGGAATTTGGTATATGAGGGGAGAGAGCCCTGTAAAATTCATCATTAAAGGCAATCAATGAGTTCCAACTAATGTGCTCTGCACCTCAAGGTAAAAATACACCAAAAGTATGGGGAAAATATATTTACTCCTTAAAGTTTGCTGAATTTAATTTGAGCTTCCATCGATTTCATTTAATACAAAGATTATATAATCAGGAAGTTAGCAGCAATTGGAAATACCAAGGCTAGTCTTCACCCATCAGGGCATTTTGGTAATATCTAGTAATGGCAGGAGATTCTCATTTAATTGAATTGGAAATGCAACATATATTAGCTTACAGAAACTTAATCAGTGTGATCAAATTAAAACAGGCCACTCTGACATACCATCTTGATTAAGGCGCTTGCAAACACTCCACAATTATCAGAGACTTGTAGTGCTAATGATTTAAACTCAGGTTTCTGCTCTGGGGATTTAGGCTTGGATTTTTTTTTTTAACTGAAACAATTAGAAAACTCCATCCTTTATTTTGAAAAATGTTACAACACTATTATTGACATTAATTCTCCAAGAATGCAGAATAGTAGATAGCATGTGCTGTTTTTTTTTTTTTTCCTTCTTCTTTTAGCAGTCAATGCCTTCTCATTGGGATGAGGATCATTAATCTGAAAGCTTTAGCTCTGGGGAGTGGTAATGAAGTTTGGCAAAAGGAAAGTGATGGTTTCTAAATGTATTAGGGAAAAATTCCACTTTTCTCCTTTCAGCAAAGTAGCTGTAAGCTTCAACGAAAGGGGTTTGCTTATGACCCTATTCAAAACACACTTTACCTGAACTGGCCTACTGTCTTGGGTGGAAAACTACAGAATTAGGCCATTTCTTTGAAATGTGTCCTTAGCAGAACATTATCTCCTAAGATAAATACTATCTTGGGAGACCTGAATTACTTTTTCCCCCTTTAAGACTCACTTTCCCAGCCCACCACCCTTAAAATGCAACAGTATTAAATTGCCTGTAAAAGAGTTCTGTCTCTAGCTCTGTTATTCATATGGACAGCAGTGATGGGCAGTTGTCTAGCTATTCGTACCTCAGTAAGCAAATCCAGCCCTCATTTAGCAGCAGAGGAAAGATTCAGAGAAGATAAATGACTTTCTCAAGGTGGAAGAGCTAGGTATATATGGTCAGCTCTAGACACAAATATCTAGTTTCTGAATCTCCAGTTTTCTGTCCCCCACCATTGATACCTGCGTCCATCTCAGTTTGAGTTAAGATACATTTTCAGTGTTTCAAATCTCCACACTATTGGATAAACCATTTTGTTAATGAAAAGACTATCATGAATGAACAAGAGGACTGGAACTGCATGCTGAGATGGAGAGGGGCATCCAACTTCCAACATGTCCTGCACTGCTGACTACAATTAGTCAGTGCACAGAAAGGGCTTCTACCATCCACCAAAAGCATTATTAGGAAAGTCAAGGAAGAACAACAGAATGTTGCTGACCAGTGCAGGGGCAAAGGGGCAGTGGTTAAAGGATGCAAAGTTTCAGGTATACAAAATAAGTAAGTTCTTAAGCTCCAGTGACTCTTTATGTCTCTATACCTAAGCACACTGTATTATGCATTTAACAATTGCTAAGGGGCAGAGGAAACTTTGGCGGATGGTGTATATGTTTATGGTCTAGATGACAAGGATGGCCTGAAAGATGTGTACTTATTCCCAAATTCATAGAGATACATACAGAGTTAAAATTTTATTTATTTATTTATATTTTTTACATCATTAAAGTATTCTCAGGCAATTGTTTGGAAAGATGGGAGTGAAAGGTAGATTCCACCCAAAGGGCAATCTGGGAGTCACTCTTGGGTCTGATCAGGGGGCTCAGAGGAATTCACTGCACACCAGGTTGGGTTCAGCACCAAAATCTCAACACAATACTCTTTGTTTTAAATAAGCCCAAGGATCTTTAAAGTGTTAGAAGGATTTATTTATGTATTTCTTGATTCATCTATTTTTTAAGTGAGGCAAAGTCAGTTAAACCTTTTTGCACAGTGAGTTAGAATGGCTCCCTTTCTACCCTTATGGTAAGATGAAGCGAGAAACCAGGTGGTCTTTCCCCAGAGGTGTTGAAGCTGCTCTATTCTGTTAACTATGACTGCTCGGCAGATCTACGTCTTGTATCAGTGCATATGCCAAGAGCACATTGAGTACTCCATACACTCTGTGGAACACAAAAGAAAGTACACTCATTCTTTATGAAGGAGCCACAGCCATAACCCAACTGCAAAACAATGGAGGCTAAGTTGAGAACAAAAAGTGTCATTATTTCTAGAATTTTCTTTTTCAAGGCATTTGCAGTTTTCCGCGCCTCATCTTTGAAGGCACCATCCATATACAGCACAACACATTGTGAATTGTAGAATTGTAAGAGCATCTTCTCCTCTAGAAAATAAGATGCTTTAGAGCATGACTGACTTTGTGCATTTGAACCTCATTTTCTCTGCCTCCTCCTTCCTTTCTTCCTTTCCCACCTTTCTACAACCCACCCATCTCACTGGACCCTCAATTTTAGCACATAACAATTGAATATTGCACCTGACAAAAGCCTAGGAGAATTTCTTCGTGCATGTCTGTAATCCCAGCACTTGGGAGGCTGAGGGAGGAGGATCCTTGCAATTTGGAGGTCAGCCTGAGCTAGCTATATTACTGAGTTCAGGGTGAGTTTGAACTACATAAGACACTGTATTTAAAAAAACACACACACGAAACAACCATAAAAAACCTAGGATAAAGGATATTTAAAGTTTTCACCACAAAGAAATGATAAATGATGGAGGAAAATGAATATGCTAATCCTGATGTAAACATTCACATAACATATCTGTGTATCAAATATTGTATGGTACATGACTAATATATGAGATTTTTATGTTGTATGTTATTTTTACATTACCAATTAAAATTTTAAGATGTTAATTCCTAGTGGAGGGAGGACAAATTATTATTCTCATTTTACAGATGAGAACATGAGCTACAAAGAAGTAATATCTTTGAGGTGCTGAAGCTGGGAATCAAACCTATGCCTACTGAATTCTGCAGAATGAGCTGTTTCCAATGAGCTAGGATCTGGACATGGTCTTTTCTGAAGGATAAAGGCCTTCCAAAACAGGCACCAAAGTACCCAGGAAGGAGCATGTTGCAGGCCATGTGGAGACTAGCAGAACCACAGGAAAGGCTGGGTCTGTAAAAACCACACTCTATAGTTGGTGAGAAGGTTGCAACAATCCAGAACACACGATATAAAGCTCTGGGAAGAGAGTTAAAATTAGAATGACATTGTATTTGGGATTGTGTAAAATTCCTACAATGTATAAATACTGAATGAACTCAGCAGCCTTCTAAAGGCGTTCAAGCGAACAATGCCAACTTGGGCCTAAACATCCACCTGACTATTTTTCAGGAGAGGATGGTTTAAGCAACAAAAACAATCCTCTCTTCATCCTAATGCTCTTTTCTTCCCCTATAGGTTTCATTACAGCCCAGCACAGAGGCCAGTTGGAAGCAATGGAGTGGAAATAGTGTTGTTCATTCAGTCTTGAAAGCAGGAGCCAGTTGGTGAGCATTAGTCAAAACCTGTGGCACTGTTTCCCTCCCAGTGATTCAGGTTCAGCCCCGGTATAGGCTGTCATCTTAGCTATCAGTCACGTGGCACTCTGGGTCTTCTTCTTCTTCAGAGCAACCTGGCCATGTGAAAGAAGCATTTCTGTTGTTTCTTCTCTTTTTCAAGAGCTTGCAGCAGTGAGAAAAGGGACTGCAAGGCAGTCTAAAAGCCTGACCTGCTTCTGGTGCTGAGGAGCAGGGGCTTGGGGCTTGGTGGACATGGGTTGCTTGCCATGCTCTGCTACAAACCTCCTGGAGAAAGGGTCTTCATAAATTGTCTAGGCTGGCCTTGAAATTATGATCTCATACCTCAGCCTCTGGAGTGTTGAGATTACAGGTGAGCACCACTCCACGATCAATTCTAACCTTATTTATTATTTATTTATTTTGTATTTTAGGGAAGGGTCTACAGGGTGTTCAGGGTCTCACTATTAGATCAGATTCATAGTGATCCACCTGTTTATAGCCTCCCAAGAGCTGGGATTACAGGCATGTAATACCACACCCAGTCTCAATTGCCATCTTAGTGTGCCCGGGGTATAGGCCTGGGGACTGAACCCCCGATCACAAGCACTTTAATCTGCTGAGCTATTTGGCTGGCCTTATAACCTTTTTTAAAAATTGTAACCTTTAAAAATATTTTAAAATAATTTTTTAATGTATTTGGTACAGGATCTCACCACACCGCTCAGACTCACAGTGATCCTGCTGTTTTTCAGTCTCCCCAGTGCTGGCACTACAGGCATGTGCCAGCACACCCAGGCTCCATGGCAGGCTCAGTGTGGTGGTGGTGGGTAATTCGTGATGCATGCCAGAGATCAAACGCAGGTCCCTGCGCTTGCCAGGCAGGCTGTTAGTCAGCTGAGTTATCTTGCCAGCCTTCTTCAACAGTTTTTTTTTAATGCCTGGGGTTTCAACTGAGAACTTTCAAACTGAGCGACAACCTTAGCCCTTTTTATTTATTTATTTTTTAATTCTGAGTGAGAAAGTCTTGCTAAGCCATTAAATTACCCAGGCTGGGCTTGGGTTTACAATCTTCCTGACTCAGCTTCCTAGAGTGCTGGACTGATGGCATGTGCCACCATGCCCAGCTAGCACGTAGCTCCGTTGCATCTTGTTTCTGTCTTTTCCTATCTCTTAGAAGACAAAAATGGAATGCCTAAGGGTGAAGATGACCAGCAAGCACAAGTTTCCTACTATTAAGCAATTGATGACTGGGGAGAGCCTTTGCTTTTGTTTAGGTATTATTCTTACTGCCTAGCACAGAATGTGCTATGGACACTTGAGAATAAATGATAACCCTGCCTTCCCTGTTACAAGCAAAAAAAGCAGTCATTCATGATAGTATAACAGTACACATTTATTCCTTCTTTGTCACCAAGTAGGGGACCAGAGACCCAAGGATTGAGTTAAAGAAAACCTTCAGCTTCCAGTCTTGATGTATTCTCAAGGACAAAATAAGGTGAGCATAATTTAGCCCCTAAATTATGGCTACTTGAGGAGAACCACTGAGAAAAAGTTTAAGTCTGTAGAGACCACTTCAAACCTGGCCTGAAGATGGCAAGAAGACAGTCTCCCAGAGAAGGGAGTGAGCCTGACAATTTAAGTGGAGATGTGCTTTCTCCACAGTTCCCGAAAGCCACCATAAAGGATCTACCAGTGATGACTTACTGTCTTCAAGGTCTTTAGGGAGAAGATGTTGCCAATTTTTACACTTTCCTGGTGATGCCAGGAGGAGAGAGAGAAAACATTGCCCGTGTCACACACCCAAGGAGGGAAACAGTCCTCGGACAGTGACATGGGTGGGCAGTGACAGTACACTATTTTCTGAAGAGCACCAGATGCCATGGTGCCCACTGTGAAGGCACCACATAGGCAGGTCATCCTGGAAGTGTCATAGGCCAGAATGAGGAAATGGGAATGGACAGGGAAGCGCTGTGTGGAGGGCAGCTCAGTCAAGCTTGTGGGGAAACAAATCTCTGCAGTGGCCACAGTGAGGGAAAGGGAGGGACACTCTGGAAGAGCCACCTGAAAGCAAGCCCAGCACTCCTACTCCTGAGGAGTATCATCTTCGATGCTTAAAAACCACATTGCTTTTCACTCCCAGGCTGGGAGAATCATTGCCTTTGCTAAGCTCCACAATCCAGCCAGGCTGAGGGTCTATACCTGCTGAACACACCTAGACTCTTATCTCCAAAGGAAATTTCCAGGTTTGGTGTGCACCAACGCCATGACTGAATGCCATGAATCAATGTCACAAAGTAGTTTTCAGAGCTGAAGTGATAAAACATGCATTTAAACACTTTGAACAAGGCCTGTTGCATAGGATGTGCTCAATAAATATTACTTATGATTTAAAACATCCAGCTCCTTGCTATATCTGGCAGTCTTTACCACCTTTATTGTAAATGAATTTTATAAATTCTCTATTATACTTGCATATCAAAGTGAAAAATATTATGGGAGGGACGGGGGAAAGGATACTTTATTTAAATGATTCTGATTTCATAGTGGCCTGTGCTTTTGCTATACAGAATTAAAAAAAAAAATAACAGGATTGAAATTTAAACAGGAACTGTTTTCAATCATGGTTGTGCCATTTATTATCTATGTGGCTTTGAGAAAAATACAAAAGTTCTTTCAGCTTCAGTTTTTTAATCTATATGGTGCAGACAAAACCTCTGCCTCTCACACTGGTAAAATGAAATGAGATCAAGCATAAGAAGGCTGTTTGAAAAATATCCAATGCTATAGAAAGCAATGACATTTTTTCTTATCAGAACTTTCAGGCTTAGCCCCACTTGCCTCCCTTCCCCCTCCTACTGCCAATTTCACTCTGAGCTTTACAGTGTTGGCCATCCATATATTAGGCTTCCAGGTGCACAGGGCTAAGCAGTTGGTTGTTTTTATTAAAAGATCTGTCACTTCAAGCAAGCAGTTTTCTCAGGTGTCCCCTTCTTCTCCACTCAACCCCACTCAAGTGACCCAAAGCACCAGCTCATGGGGCAAGATATAAATCTGTCCTTCAAATAACATCATGTTCTTATCAGACCATCTTCACCATCTACGACCTTTCCAGGGATTCTAGGAGCCTGTGCAGTGGTGATTTGTGCTTCAAGTGAATGTGACATCGTAATTATCCAGGACGAATGCTACTTAAAGAAAGCACTAACAGATGGTGGCCTGCTTGTACAGCATTGCCAGCATTTTCCAGGCAAAATTTATAGTTTACTCATCAGTGAGCTGAGTCCTGCCTCATTTTTCTTTTTCTTTAAACTCTAGCAAGCAATCATCCTGAAAACCCAAAGCATCTTTTTTTAACGAACTCGTAGCCACCGACCATTAGCATTGTATGATTTCTCCTCCTTTCTTGCATCCCCAACTCTCCAATCACTTGCATACAACATGTACAGTAATTAAAGTATGAGAGCCAAATGCTGGTGGTAGAGTCCCGTGCAGGGACAGGTTCATTTTCAAGTTGAAATACTAAGGAGAGGTGTGGCTTCACCATGCTCTATAGCTCCAGCAGAGCCTTCTAACCACTCAATAATATTCCCTCTCAATCCTTGATCAGCAAGATCAATCTTCTAATTACTTTTGTGTCTCTAGATCTAATATGCTCCCCAAGCAAAAGGATGTCTCCTGCAAGGATGGACGGACTTAAAACTGCAGGTCAAACGTAGATACAGTCCCTGGTTCCATTGCCAATGAACTATATGAATTGGAAAATTCTATATCATCTCAGAATCCTGCTTAAAACAAAGTGCTAGTAAAACTCCACAGGCTTATCATAATGGCTAAACAAGGTAATAATATGATAGGTCTCTGCACAGTTCCTGACACACAGAGAGTACTCAATCCAATACAGTTAGTGGAAACATTATAAGTTTGCTATGAGTAAAGGACTCTTAATTGTTTCACATACATAACTCAGTGAAATAAATCAAGTCTTTCTTCAAATGTCTCCTTTTAGTTTCCTCAAGCACTTAAAATGTACAAATTTCTTGCCCCTTTACTCTTTATTCTTACTCTGCTCTTCCCCCATTATGACATATTCTCCTTAAAAATACTGCTTGATGTACTTATTTGTTGAATGACCAAACTCCTTCTCTATTCTCCATTCCTTGCTCATGGGTAAGAAATGTTATTAGTGGTTTTGTTCTCTGTTGTATCATTAGAGCCTAGAATGGTACCTGGTCCTTCATAGGCATTCAGTAAAATTTCTGAATGAATGAAGAATTTGATCCACAGGAAAACCCTATATAGTGGAGTTAGCATCTTCTTTTGACAAGTGAACAAACTAGTGCACAGGGAGATTAAATATCCTGGCCAGGGTAATGCTAGAATCTATAGCAACAATTGTGTTTCAGTATTTGCCATCTTAACCATTAAACTACATGCAGAAAAGGGGAGGGAGGGAATAGTATGGAGAGAATGGGAAGAATGTATGTGACACTCTGGGTTGTATTATTTATTTTTAGTTAATTTTATTGAGAAACAAATAGCTATCCAGCAGAAAAGTATAAAAATGAAGTCCAAAAAGTAAAGCCATATTAATATGCTGAGCTGTAAAAGGCTCAAGTCGACAAATTCTGACATTGCCAGTCCTACAGATAAGCCACTATTATTATGGACTGCTGGACTATATTGAATTATTTGGATGAATTCACACACAATATTTAAATAGCAATATATTAATTTATTGATCAAATCATTGATTGATTTTTGCTTTGCTTCCATCTTCTTGTGAATAGGATTTACTTTTTCTTAATGAAATCTTGATACTGCACTTGGGGAATCTAGCTTTGGGTTTGTGACTCAATGACTTATTCCCAAAATAACATCTTCAGAGAATACTTCCATCATTCAATAATCATTTTACTTTCATTCTTCTTTGCTTGTTTATCTATTTTTTTGAGGCAATGTCTTGCTATGGTGTCCAAGCTGTTCTCAAATTCATGGTGACCCTCCTACCTCAGTCTCCTGAATTCTGGGATTACAGATGTGTGCCACCACATCCTGCTCCATTTTTTAATTTTTTAAAATTTATTTGGTACAGGGTTTAACTTCACAGCTTGGATTCTTAGTGGTTCTCCTGTTTCAGCCTCCCCAGCCTTGGGATTACAGTTGTGTGCCACCATGCCCAGTCTTGGTGGCCAGCTCTGAGTGCACAGCATTGGAACAGGGGATCGAACCTGGATCTTTGTGCTTACCTAGGCAGGTGCTTATTCCACTGAGCTATCTCTGAGGCCCCTGCTCCATTTACATACGTGTCTCTTTACAAAAATAAGTGATATAGGATAAACTGCACACCAGAAAATCCATAACTACTCAACACTTTACTAGAGGTTCCAGCTAATGCAGTAAGAAAAATAAGATATCCATATTGGAAAGGAAGAATACAACTTCTTCATTCATAGAAGATATAAATCTCTGTGTGGACTATCTAGTGGAATCTATTAAAGGAAATTCTAGGGACTAATGACTGAGTGTAACAACTTTCAGGCTATAGGATTAATACGCAAAAATCAATTGAGCCAGGTATGGTGGCGCAGTCCTGTAATCCCAACACTCAGGAGGCTGAGGCAGGAGGATTGTTATGAGTTCGAGACTAGCCTGAGCTACAAAGTGAGCTTAAGGCCAGCCTGAACTGCATAGTGAGACCCTATCTCAAAAAACAAAGAAAATCAATTGTGTTTCTACATGCTAAAAGTGATCAATCAGAAATTTGAAAAGCAAAACAACACTCTTTATAAAAGGAGAAAGATACGAAAGACTTGGGTTTGGAGGTAGGATGTTGCAGTAGAGCTCATACGTAGCATGCATCAGGCTTTTGACTCAATCGTCAGGGCCAAAATAATGAAATACTTATCTGGCAAATGATAGGAAAGTTGTGGACCCTGAAAAGTACAAAATACTAATGAAAGAAGTAAAGCAGACCTAAATGAATGGACAAATGCATGAGTTTACGAGGACTCAGTGTTCTTAAGATGTCAGTCTGAAGTACTGAAGCAAGACAATCCCTGTCAAAATCTCAGGAGCCTTTTTTGTATAAATTTATAATCTGATTCTAAACTGGGTATGAAAATGAAAAATACCTATAATATTTGGAATAACTGTTACAAGTAAAAGTAAATGGCAGGGTTTACATCATCTGATTTCAAGGTTTGTTATAAAGCTACAATAACCAACACAGTGTGTACCATTGACATATGGATAATGTGTTAATCAATAGAATAAAATTGAGAATCTAGAAACATACCTAAATATATAAAGCTGATTTTTCAGTAATGGTACTAAGGTAGTTCAATGGGGAAGGCATAATCTCAAGAAATGTTGCTGGGGGCTGGGGAGATGGCTCAGTAGAATAAACACTTCACTGGCAAGTGCAAGGGCCTGAGTTCAATCCCGAGTTCCACAGAAAGAAAGATATATATATATATATATATATATATATAT
>PVKA01015952.1:0-34271 GCA_004027165.1 Ctenomys sociabilis
TTGGCCTTGTACCACACACTCTCTAGTGAGAAAGACACTTGCACCTGTATGGTGGCCCTGGCCTGATGCTGGGCCCTAAGGATCTAGAGATGGAGATTTGTTACACACACACACACACACACACACACACACACACACACACACCTTCAACCCTCTTCCACAGCCAGGGTAGCGCCAGGCACCATCGGCCTCACCCTTCTCCCCACAGCTCACTCTCTGGATCAACGACAAACTGCTGGATGCCTCCTATGATGAAATGCGCAACCTTCACAACAAGTGGCTCAAGCACCAGGCTTTTCTGACTGAGCTGGCTTCGCACCAGGGGTGGCTGGAGAACATTGACGCAGTGAGTGGCACAGTCAGGGCTGCCAGCGCTGCTGCTGAGGGCGCTCTGTGTCCGGGGCTGCCCCGTGGTACAGACACTGAACCAAAACTAACTGGGCAGTGTGGGACTCGGCAGGGAAATAAAGCTTCTCTGAGTCATTAAGTCCACAGAGCTCCAGGGACAGCCACTCTTGTTTTTAAGCCTAATCAGAACTGGTGCCTCTTCTGGGTCACCTGTGTCTGGGGACAGTCCAGGACACATCCTATCCAGGGCCAGGAAGCCATGGGAGGTGGCCCTAGGGAGCCATTTATGTCCACTGCTTGGATGGGCAAAGCCACCAGGGAGCAGTGAGTCCCTCACCATCTCCTAGACGGGGAGAGGAGACCCCTCTCTAGCAGGCCGGCACAATGGATGGCATTCAGTCTCCTTGTGGCTTCTTCCCCTCCCCAGGTCAGGAGGAGAATGGCACTTACCCGTGAAGTTACGGGACCTAGATATATGAAGACAGATATAGCACTTAGCAGAGCACTTGACCGGTGTGAAGCCCTCAGTAAATAGCAACTGCTGTTAGTATTGTATGTTCCTAGGCCCGGCCCTATCACTGTGTACACCCCATAGTGATACATTTATACAGGTGAAGCCCTGCCAAGGCATGCTAAGCAGCTAGAGATCCCAAAGGTTAGTGCAGAATCCGAGGGATCCACAGGTGGGACCCACAGGGAGGGCTCCAAGCTTCTATCACCTGGGGAATTTTTTTTTTTTTTTTTTGGTGGAACCAGGGATTGAACTCAGGCCCTTGCACTTGCCAGGGAAGCACTTATTCCACTGAGCCATCTCCTTGTCCCACACCTGGGGAATCTTGAATCTTTGAAGTTTTAGTACCAGCTGACTGCTCCCTGTAGGCCCCCATCCTGCAGTTTCCCTGAGCCATCCACCCCCAGTGCTGCTCTCCCTGCAGATGATTCCAGGGATTCCGAGTGTTTGGGTGGAGCTGCCCCTAAGGGCCGTGTGGTCCTTTACCTTACTGAGTGCCCCTTGGCAGCCTCCACCCAGAGCAGGCCTCAGAGGGTGAGCTGTTCTCCTTCCCCCACAGGAAGGGAAGCAGCTGATAGAGGAGAAGCCCTGGTTCAAGAACAAGGTGTCCGAGAGGCTGGAAGCCTTGCACCGGCTCTGGGATGAGCTGCAGGACACCACCAAGAAGATGACTGAAGAGCTCTCGAAGGCCAGGAGCTCTGACCTGCGCTCAAGGACCGAAGCTGACCTGAACAAGTGGATCAACGCCATGGAGGACCAACTGCGATCAGATGACCTGGGCAAGGACCTAACTAGCGTCAATCGGATGTTGGCTAAGTTGAAGGTATGTGAGCAGACTGTAGGCTCAGAGTATTAGACGAGCAGGAACCTTGGGCACAAGCCTGACACCCTAAAGTAAGCACTCTAGTTCCTCTTAGCTGTACTGGCTTTACTATGCAAAAATGCCTCCTGGTTCATAATCCATTTCCTCCCACCTTTTGCAGTGGGCAGGACAAGGACCCAGTGAAAGGATGCCTGAGAGATATAGGATAGGCTCTGAAAGGAGGCAGAATCCAGGAAGACTTCCTGGAGGAGGCTGAGCTCATACCCAGCCATAGAGGATGGCTGGGAGGCAAGTGGATAAAGAGCCAGGAGGGGCTGCCAGGTGCCAGAGCTATTGCTGACACTATCCCCTTGTCCCTCAGCGAGTGGAGGACCAAGTGAATATGCGCAAGGATGAACTGGAGGAGCTGTTTACCTCACCAGGAGAAGACACAGACCTGAGTGTCCAGAAGCGGTTCCTGGACCTCCTGGAGCCACTGGGGAAGAGGAGGAAACAGCTGGAATTGTCTAGAGCCAAGCTGCAGATCAGCCGGGACCTAGAGGATGAGACGGTGCGTGGGCTGCAGCTGCCAGCAGCCGGCAGGGTGGCCGGTGGCTGTCCCAACAGTTCTTGGCAGTGTATGACTGGCCACCCCACCCCTTATCTCCGGGGTTGCTGCGGCGATTGCATTAAGTAGAGCTGCAAAATTGAGTGGCAACTCACCAATCACCTGCTAGTACTGATGGTGCTGAGTGGGGCTTGGAGGGTCAGAAGGACTCGGTTTATCTGAGTAGCAGTGCTCTCTCCCATCGTGAGAGCAGGAACAGGTGACTTGGAAACTCAGTGCGAAGTGTCACGATGCCCCATCTGTAAAGCGAGGGCAAGACCCTGGTGGGTAGAGTCCTGGGAGGAAGCAGAGAGATGCTTTGTGGGTGCTCAGGAAAGAGTGGCCACAGTCGTCATCAGCTGTCCCCTGCCCCTGGTGTCCGCAGCTCTGGGTGGAGGAGAGGCTGCCGCTGGCCCAGTCAGCCGACTGTGGCACGAATCTGCAGACCGTGCAGCTGTTCATGAAGAAGAACCAGGTGAGTCCTACACTGCCAACCCAGGCCCCGCCTGGCCTTGGCGCCCTCCCAGCCTTGCTCTGTGGAAGGCCAGTAAAGGTAGGTTATTGCTCCTGTTGGTGACTTCGGGGTATTTGAGGTCCCACTGCTGAAGGGCAGAATTTGGTGACTGAGGAGGGAATTCTGGGAGGACTGGGCAGGAGGGTGGAATCGTGGTGCTCTGAATGTGGGACTGTTCCAACTCCCCAGGAGGCCCCAGCCTGGATGCATGGTGCTTTTGTCACCCTGGATAGATGTTAATCAATCCTGGTTTCTGTCCCACAACACTGCTGTGGCCCTCCAGGGCCGAGCCTGGCACAGGTGGTGACCTTTCGGTAAGGATGTCATGGTCCCAAACATCATCAGAAAGCCTCTGAGGGTCCGGGGAGATGGCTCAGTAGAATAAGCACTTGCTTGGCAAGTGCAAGGGCCTGAATTCAATCCCCAGTTCTGCAAAAAAAAAAAAAAGAAAGAAAAGAAAGCCACTGAACATGGACCCTGAGCCCTAGGAGACACAGCACCTGTGCTCAGTGAGCTTAAGCCAGACCAGGACCAGCTAAGGCCCTGGTGTGAGTCCTGGGACAAACAGGTGCCAGACACTTGCTCTGCCAGGACTGGGGCGGGGGCTGAACCCTAAGGGAAACCGTTGTGTGACCTCATTCCTGGTGGGAGCTGGCAACAGGCCCTTCTCTTGGGCAAGAATCCCTCCTCATCCTGTCCCATCAGCTCTCATGGTCAACAAGGAGACCCTGGGAACTGAGAGCCAGCTCAGAGTGGTGTGTCCAGGTGCTAAGGCTCACAGGACCCTCAGAGCCCACCAGTCAACAGAGGCCTGCACCAAATTCAGAGCGGTTTCTTCAAAGCTCCCTTGGGCCCTTGGCTTCCAGCTAGCACGACCCAGTCACAGAGGCTCCCCACCCACTTGCAGAGAGCTGGACTAGAAGCTCAGATCTCACAACCTGCAGTGAAAGACAAGGCTGAGACAGTGGCCTTGAAGCCTTGGCTGTCTCAATTGTGAGATGAGTCAGTGCCAGTCTTTCTAACACAGGAGACTTGCTTCTGTTGAGCCTCAGTATTAGTGTGCAAGGTTTCCAGCCGCCCTGGCTGGCAACTGCTATTTTGGGAAAGGAGCAAATCAAATATGGATGGGGCTGCCCTCACCAAGAAGGACAAATCACCTCTTGGGAGAGCTCAGCGGCCTCAGTGGAGACTATTTTAGGCTGCCCTGGCTAAGCATAAAGCTAGTTGCATTTCCTCCTGAAAGCACTCAGTCCACTGTGCTCTCACCCTGAGGGCTCTGGTCAGACCCACCACGAATCAGCTCTGGGGCAGAGCCAGGCCTCAGCATCCGAGCTCCACAGCCTGGGCGATTCTGAGGCTGCGAACTGGCCTGCTGCTTTGAGGGTCGCTGCTCTGTTGGCTCCCATCGCAGTCAGAACAAACCCTGCGAGGGGCCACAGGACTCGTTCTCATACCTGGCTGCACCCTAAAATCACCAGGGGAGCTTTGGGGCCACGGATGCCCATTCTCACCTTGGATCAGCCAGTGGGGATCACTGAGAATGGAGCCCAGAAGTGTCTGGGTATACAGCGGGTTGTGTTAGAGTTAAAAATCTTGCCTGCTCAGCTCCTGCCTACCTCTAAACCATATCTTTTTCTTTTCTTTTCTTTTCTTTTTTTGTAGGAAAGGGTCTCCAGGGTGTTCAGGGTCTCACTACTAGATCGACTCCTCATAGTGATCTGCCTGTTTACAGCCTCCCAAGAGCTGGGATTACAGGTGCATGCCACCATGCCCAGTCTCATTCATTGTCTCCCCGTGCCCCAGGGGCAGGGCTGGCATGGCAGGCCTGGGGATCGAACCCCCAGCTTGCAGGCACTTTAATCCTCTGAGCTATTTGGCTGGCCTTCAGTTTTAATTTTTATTAGTACAGACTTGCATTACATAATGGTGACTTTCTTTGTGGGGAGTTGTTATAGGACAGAATACACTTAGCTGGCTCTTTCTTCCCTTCTCTCCCCGGCCCACTCTTCCCATCTCTTGATCCCCTTTCCATGTGAACAAAAGCAATCTCCCTACTTCCTACCTATCTCTTATTTTGACCTTTATTTACATTCTGAGTTTTTCATGTAAGGAAAACCATGTGGCATTTAAGCTTGGTGTCTGACTTATTTCACTCCGTGTAGTCTCAAGATGCTTCCATTTTCCTACAGAAGACTCACGTGTGTCTTTCTTTATGGCAAAGCAGTGCTCCCTTGTATGTAAACACTGCATTGTCTTTCTCCATACATCTGCTGATGGACGTGGAGGCCGCTTCCAAGTTTTAGCTATTATAGGCCATGCTGCCGTAAACATGGGTGTGTGCAGTCACTGGGACAGCGCAAGCCACTCTCTCTAGCTCTCAGGTCCTTGTTTTGGGGTGCTGAAGATTGAAGCTGACAAAACAGCAAACAGCGAGTGGTGGGGAATGGCCAAAAGCTCCCTGCTGGTTGCAAGGCAGATACCTCAGATCAGTGACGGCGAACCTTTTAGAGCTTTCGTAATGCGCACAGCCCGGCGAGGTGCACCTGCCCTGGGTTCACCACCTCTGCAGTAGGCTCCTGGTTGCAGGCAGGCCTCTGAGGTCCAGAATGCAAGCTGCGTCATCAGTGTGTCACTTCCTCCAGGGCTCCCCCCATTTGGACAGGGACCTGCTCTTGGCCCCTTGCACTCTGTGAGGCCCTGATAGTCAGTTTGCTTCGGTTAATTATTTGGCCCTTTGGTTTGTTATTGTTGGATTTCTTGATTCCTGATGATAGCTATTCTTTCTGAAGTAAGATGGCATCTCAGTTTGTTTTCCTTTGCATTTCTTTGATGCCCAGTGATATTGAACATCTTTTTTATGCATTTATTGGCCATTAGTACTTCTTTTGGGAAATATCTTTTAATTGACCATCCTTCAATTTTTTTTTTTTAATGTATTTAGTACAGGGTCTCACTACACAGCTCAAACTTGTGATCTTCCTGCTTTCAGCCTCCCCAGCACTGGGATTATAGGCATGCACCACTACACCTAGACTCAGAGGCTGGCTCAGTGCTCCCAGGGCCAGGGCCTGTGTGGCCTGTGGTGCCAGGGATTGAATCCCGGTCCCTGTACTAGCCTACATAGGTGCTTAGTCCACTGGGCTATCTCTCCAGCCCTAATTGGCCATTTTTTGATTGAATTTTTTATTTTGGGGGAAATAATTATTTGAGTTCTTTATATATTCTAGATATCTGTCTTCTGTCTGAGGGATCACTGGCAAAAACAATTTTTTCCCGTTCTGTAGATTTTTCTCTTGGTTGGTTGTTCCTGTTGCTATGCAGAACTTCTTTTTGATTTTATATGATCCCATTTGTTGATTCTTGGTGTTACTTCTTGTGCCCTTCTTGGCATGATTTCTCTGTTCAGAAGACCCTTGCCTATGCCTGTGTCTCCAAGAGTTTTTACTTATTTAATCTTCCAGTAGGTTAGGTGTTTCTGTTTTAACATTTAAACCTTGATCCATTTTGGTGTTGGTGTAGTTATGTGAGGAGCGAAAGGAGTCTATTCAGTCTTCTGCATGTGCAGAGCTAGTTTCCCCAGAACCACTTACTGAAGAGGCTAGCTTGCCTACAGGGTATGTTTCTGTCCCCTTTATCAAAGAGAAAAACCCTTGACTATTTCTGCACAGAGGAGCTTCTGCACCCTCTATTCTGTTCCACGCCAATACCATGCTGGGTTTTCTCCCTGCATATTTGTGCCATAAGCTCAGACCCAGGACTGTGATGCCTCCCGCTTTGCTCTTGTTCTGCAGGATGGCTTTTGCTGTTCTGGGTCTCTTCTGGTTCCACGCGAATTTTAGAGCTTAAGCCACATCTCTTCCCACTTCCACTGCCCTCCTTAGCTCTTCTCTTCTGCTCCTGCTGCCCTTTTGACAGCCTGGCCTCCTTTTTGCCTTGTGGCCTTTGTAGCTGTTCTTTGTTTATGCCAGGAGCGGAGCGCCCACCCCGGGTGCTTGTGTGGCCAGGAGCAGAGCGCCCACTCCGGGTGCTTGTGTGGCCAGGGGCGGAGCACCCACCCCGGGTGCTTGTGTGGCCAGGAGTGGAGCGCCCACCCTGGGAGCGCCCACCCCGGGTGCTTGTATGGCCAGGAGCGGAGCCCTGGGAGCGCCCACCTTGGGTGCTTGTGTGGCCAGGAGCAGAGCGCCCACCCCGGGTGCAGAGCGCCCACCCCGGGTGCTTGTGTGGCCAGGAGCGGAGCGCCCACCCCGGGTGCTTGTGTGGCTGCCCCCTCTCCTCGTTCACTCCTCACTCCAGCATCATCTCCCTGGAAGGGCCCTTCCCGAGTACCCTAGCTGGAGTGGCCATTGCCACTCCCTTTATCCCGTTGTGGAATTTGCCTTGCAGGACCCAGAGAGAAAGGTGTAGCCTTCATTTACTTACACGCTTGCCATCCACTTCATCTGCTTGATGGTAAACTTGATGAGAATGGGGTTTTCTTCATCTCATTTCCGTTTCACCCCAGCACCTAGAGCAGCAACAGGCACACAGATGAGACCTTGAACATGTGTTGGATAAATGAAGCCCGAGAGGACACCCTAGATAAGGACCCTCTGCAGGAAGCTAGAAAGGCTTCAAAAGGGAAGAGAATCGCGCTTTGATAGCACCATGCTGAGGTCGTAAGATCTTGGGCGTAGGGACTGGCAGCAGAGCTGGCAGCATGGGCTGTTTAGACCCCATTGCAGAGACCAGGGGAAACTGTCAGGGTGGAGATCCCAGCGTAAGGCGCAGGCGTGCGTTCCGGGCAGTGCCTTGTGGGCAGCACCACTTCGAGGTATCTCGGGTGCCAGCAGCCGCACTCCACCCACACTGACTGCCCTCCCCGCTGCCGCACAGATCGTTTTTTCAGCTGTGGGGAAATCGACATCCAGAATGCAGTGAGGCGTAAGGTGCCCAAGAGCCCACCTATAAGCAGCAGCCAGCTTTGGCCCCGCGGACCCATGGCGGGCCCTGACTACACGTCAGGGCCTCCTGAAGAAAGACGTGATCTGGTCATCAAAGTGGGAGGAAAAGGCCAGCTCAGTGACCAAAGGCTCACACGGTTCACAAAAGATTTAGGAAACAGAAATGGAGAGAAAGCCACAAATTCCGCAAAAGAGGCAGATGTCACTGTCCTTTTCTCACAAGCAAAAGGTGCTAAATGAAACACCAGATGGTCATTAGCCTTGATGTTTCTTTCTCCCAATACACGCACCCAACTGACCAGGCTCTGCCGACACATAGAAAGAATGGGGTTGAATCCAGAGCACAGGCCTGGAGTCAGGTAGCGAGCACTGTGCTCAGGCCCCAGCCCAGCCACTCGCCACTGACAGGTCCCTCCACTGTCTGTGCCTGCATCCAGCGCTTCTCTCGGTGGCTATCTGAGGGTGCAAGGAGGCTGCCCGTGGGTGCCTCATGTCCTGCTGCCCAAAGGCCCTGGCGGCTTCAGTTGCTTCAGAGCTCTGCTCCAGCAAGAGGAGAGAGTGGAGGAAGGAATGAGGCCTGGGCCCGGGCAGCGGCTGCAGCCTGCCCTGTCAGGAGGCCCTGCCCCGAGCCCTTCCTTCTGGTCACAGACGCTGCAGAATGAGGTGCAGGGCCACGCGCCGCGGGTGGAGGACGTGCTGCAGCGGGCGAAGCAGCTGGTGGTAGCGGCAGAGACTGACCTCCAGGACATCGAGGAGCGCCTAGGGCATCTGCAGGCCTCCTGGGACACACTGAGGCAGGCAGCAGTGGGGCGGGGGCAGCGCCTGCGGGACGCCCACGAGGCGCAGCAGTACTACCTGGACGCCGATGAGGCCGAGGCCTGGATCAGTGAGCAGGAGCTCTACATCTTCTCCGATGAGCCCCCCAAGGTAAGTCGGGGCAACCGTGGAGCCCAAGTGTACAAGGGCAGGGCAGAGGTGTAGAGTGAACCCCAGGATCTCTCTGCTGTCTGCCAGTCCCCCTTCGTGGCGCACCCCTCTTGTTGCCAGTACCCCCGCAGTGCCCGCTCCACAACCAGGACTCCCCACCTGCACACAGACATGGGAAATTGGGGCCCAGGCAGCCCTGGGGATGGGAGTAGCAGCAAGGGAGGGTATGTGGGTCTCCTCCCCACCCTGGTGCTTTGAGAGCTGGGCTGGACCTTGCCTGGGCAGGGAGCGCGACCTGCCTGGGCTCTGGTGCTAACTACCCGCTCCTCCTAGGACGAAGAGGGCGCCATAGTGGTGCTGAAGCGGCACCTGCGGCTGCAGCGCGCTGTGGAGGAGTACGGCAGGAACATCAAGCAGCTGGCCGGCAGGGCGCAGAGCCTGCTGGCGGCGGGCCACCCTGAGGGGTGCGTGTGCTCGGGGCCTGCTGTCAGCCGCCTTTAGCACCCCCATCACTGTGTCTCCCAGGGACACCACGAGCACTGAGCCCATCCATGTCTCCCTAAAGAGCTAAGCAGACTGCCATGGGCCCTGCTCAGAGCTCTGCCCCCAAGGCTCCTAGAAGGAGAAGAAGCTCACCCAGTGCCCGGGACAGTGACGGAGGAGCCCCGTGGACTCGGCTGTCCACACGAGCACACAGTCCTACCATGCCTGGTGGCATCGTGACCTAAAGGCCACGCCTTCTCTGTCCATCTCTTCCCTGGGCTTCATGCCCGCGTCTACCCATGCAGGGCCTTGGGGGCTCCACTCACTCCTCAGAGCTGCCTGCCATGGCCACCTTAAGGGATTTCTTGGTTCCACTTCTAGGGAGCAGATTATCAGACATCAGGGGCAAGTGGACAAACAGTACGCGGGGCTGAAGGAGATGGCCGAGGAGCGCAGACGAAAGCTGGAGAACATGTACCACCTGTTCCAGCTGAAGCGGGAGGCTGATGACCTGGAACAGTGGATCATAGAGAAGGAGAAGGTGGCCTCTGACCAGGAGATGGGGCAAGACTTTGACCATGTGACTGTAAGTAGTTCCAGTCCCTGCTTCTTTGCCTTCCACTTCTAACACAGCTGACACAGCCCGACGGCCTACCTGCCCCATGCCCTGCCCTTGCACGGGTCAGAGGTGCAGTTACACTGGGCCAGGTGTGGCCAGCAGGCTCAGGCTCCCTGGGAAAGGTGTGAGGTCAGGGCAAGCAGGTGTGGTTGCAGGTGAGTGTACAGCTTAGAGCATGATGGTGTCTACCTGCTCCTGAGCTCTGCTGACCCTGTTTCTGTCTGCCACACATCCAGATGCTCAGAGACAAGTTCCGAGACTTCGCCCGGGAGACTGGGGCAATCGGGCAGGAGCGGGTGGACAATGTGAATGCCATCATTGAGCGGCTCATCGACGCCGGCCACAGCGAGGCGGCCACCATTGCTGAGTGGAAGGACGGGCTGAACGACATGTGGGCAGACCTGCTGGAGCTCATTGACACACGCATGCAGCTACTGGCGGCCTCCTACGACCTGCACCGCTACTTCTACACGGGTGCCGAGATCCTAGGCCTCATTGAGGAGAAGCACCGGGAGCTGCCCGAGGACGTGGGGCTAGACGCCAGCACGGCGGAGTCCTTCCACCGCGTGCACACTGCCTTCGAGCGGGAGCTCCATCTGCTGGGCGTGCAGGTGCCCTCAAGTGTCCCCAACCCCTCCCTGTGCCCCGTGTGTCAGGGCCCCATGGAGCACCTAGAAGGAAAGCTCTAGAAAGGCACCAGGAGGTTTCTCTCCCTTAGAAAACCAACAGCTCAGAGCAGAGAGCAGGGACTGTCAGATACTCTAGCTTCAGAAATAACTCCTTACACTGACTTCACAAGTAGCTTCCGGTCCATTTTCTCTGCTCAGAATCTTTAGCTAATGCATAGCGCTCTTCTAGCCCCAGTACTGTTCTAAGCCATAGGCACAGTCCCCAGATCGTCCTAGCTGTCCTCTCGAGTGGATGCGAACATGGTCTGCATGTAGTAGACAAGGACGTGGAGGCAATGTATGTGTGAGTTGCCTGGGAACCTGCAGGTGTGCAGTGGAGCTGGGGTTCAGAGCCTGTGGTCTGGTTGTAGACCTCACACGCTTCGTGGGCTTCCCAAGGCCTGCTGCCCTTCCTTCCTAATCCCTGAGGTACACCCTGAGGAGCCTCTGCAGGTCCTGAGGGTTTCCCAGAGTTCAGTGTTTATCGAAAGGGCAAGCATGCAAAGCCCCAGCTGCTGAGGGACCCCAGGCTTCCATTGCAGTCGAAAAAAAAAAAAAAAAAAAAGAGCTAACTGCGGTTCCAGGCCCATATAGCGGGGTTCAGAGACAGAACATCAAAGTAGGGTGGGCCCTCTTTCTCCCTGAAGGGGGCCTCTTGGGACTTACCCACCTCAAAGCTCAAGGTGGGACCTGGTATACAGCTGGGCTGTCATGCTCAGAGTTGCATCGCTACTTCTACAAGGTGCTGAGAGCCCTTGAGTCAGGGATAGCCCAACTGCGGTCTTGGAAGAGTGAGGCTTCCTGCTCTGTGGTTGGCCCAGACAGGGGATCTGACCCAGCCCCTTCCCTGGGGAGGCAGGTGGCAAATGGGGAAAACAGGGACCTAGGAGCACAGCTACAGTTCAGCTGTCCCCTGGACTGGCGGGAGGGAACTGAGGCCGGCTGCTTCACCCCCTTGTGCCTTGGTTGCCGCATCCCCAAAGTAGGTGTGGTATGGTACCTCCTTTGTGGGTTGCTATACAGGTGAAGAGAATGGAGAGACATGAACTATGTAGAACAGTGCCTGGCCCGTGGCTGCTCTTATTGTTACTTCCGAGGCGATCAAGGGGTACAGAGCCCCTCTCACTTGGAACTCTCCCTAAAGTCCATGGGCCTCTAGGGTAGGCAGAGGCACGACAGCAAGAGGCTTTCTGGGGGAGAGTTCTTGCTGGGTGGAAGCAGGGGCCCTCCCTTCCAGTGCAGGCCCGAGAGCCCTCTGTCCAGGAAACAATGTCTGGTTTGGCCTGGCTGTGCAGGTGCAGCAGTTCCAGGACGTGGCCACACGCCTGCAGACGGCATACGCTGGGGAGAAGGCAGATGCCATCCAGGGCAAGGAGCAGGAGGTATCCGCAGCCTGGCAGGCACTGCTCGACGCCTGTGCCGGGCGCCGGACCCAGCTGGTGGACACAGCCGACAAATTCCGCTTCTTCAGCATGGTCCGAGACCTCCTGTCCTGGATGGAGAGTGTCATCAGGCAGATTGAGACCCAGGAGAAGCCCAGGTGAGGAGGAGCCCTCTGGAAAGCCCCACTCTGTGCCGGGCTGCTCCCCGGGGACTGTCCTGTGGGATGCACGGGCCTCCCCAGGGGATGCCCGAAGCTTCAGCTGTTCCTGGAAGAAATGGAGTTGCTCAGCTTTGGCTGGGAGAGCCAATTATCTCAGACGAAGCAGGGAAAGGCACATGTCACCACATCCTCCCCTGGGGGTAGGGACTTGCACATCCCAAGTTGGCAGGTCTGAGGCTGCGCATTCTTCCCCCACACTGGGATATGGGGGGTGGGGCTTTCCCCTGAAACTCAGGACAGAGCTGATTGTCCACGAGAGATAGGGCCAGGCACAGGCAGTGAGAGCCGTGCAGGACTTGGTCCCTACCCCGTTTGTGTCAGTTCAGCAGTGACTAGTGACTCCCCTCTGTCCCACTGCCCCAGGTGCCTTCTCAGTGGCTGCATTTTGAACGTTACCATCTTTGTTGAGATATAAGTCACATACCACACTTCACCCACTTAAAGCCGTGATTGTACATATTCCCATTTATACAACTGTCACCACAACCGGAGTTCAGACTTTCCTTACCACCCCCACCCCCAGACCCCACCTCTACTGGAGCTGCTCGCTGCGCCCTTTGCCCCTGGCAGCACTGTTCCACTTTTTGTCTCTGCATTGCCTCTGCTGGATTTTTCATATTAGTGCGATCATGTAATATCCCATGTGAATGCTTTCTTTCATTTAACCTAGATCCAAGGTTCATCCATGGTGTATTATCAATCAGCACTTCAGGACTTTTTATTGCTGAAAAATATTCGCAGCTTTCCTGTCACTGGTACTAAATACCAGACACCCCCAGCTTGAGGGAGAGGTTTAATGTGGATCTTGGTTTCAAGGGTTTTGTCTGTGGTTCACTGGCCCCTATGGCAGGAGCAGCATGGTGGGAGGGAGGGCATGGCAGAACAAAACCTATAGTTCATGGGGCCAGGAATCAGAGAAAGAGCCAAGGACCAGATATAGACGCCGCAAACCCCAGCGTCATGCCTCTGTGACACCGACACAGCCCGAAGTGTGAGTCTACTAATCTTCTAAGTGGCTCCCACAGTGATAGAATTGGCAGTGTAGTTAACCAGTGTTCTTGCTTTCTTCTGGAATCTTCTTACCCTTTGTCCACACCTTGGCAGTGACCATGGCAGAGCAGAGGTGTCAGTGGTCCTGCTCCAGCTGGGCAAGCCCAGGCTGGCCAGAGAGAAGAGAGTGGGCACAGGTAGGGGCAGCCCCTCTGCCACAGGACCTCCCAAATGGTTCTCTCTGCCCTGTCCTCCTGCCTGCAGGGATGTCTCCTCAGTGGAATTGCTCTTGAAGTACCACCAGGGCATCAAGGCAGAGATCAACACACGGGCCAAGAACTTCAATACCTGCCTGGAGCTCGGGGAGTCCCTGCTACAGCGGCAGCACCAGGCCTCCAATGAGGTAGGCCCCTACACACCTTGTCCCTGCCCTTGTGAGCAGTGGGGCTGTCTGCAAGCTAGGAACCAGATCCACACAAGCCCGTCCCCACCTCCCTAGAGAGCAGACCTGTACCAACCCCAGCACCCACATAGACACAAAGGCAAGGCACAAATAGGTGCCTCAGAGAGGTTAAGGGACTTGCCCCAGGCTGCACAGCTGGAAAGAACCAGGCCAGATTGAAGCCAGGACTATGGGACCAATCCCAGCCATCTCCACAGCCATTGTGTGCCTCCTCGGGCAGGGGAGGATTGCCCACTCCTGAGCCATTCTCCTTCCCTTTCCTGCAGATCCGGGAGAAACTGCAGCAGATGATGGCCAAGCGGCTAGAGATGGATAAGAAGTGGGAGGACCGGGAGGACAGGCTCCGCATGTGTGAGTGCAGCTTGGGGCCCAGGGAGCTGGGGGAGCAGGCCCCCACCCCAGTGCAGAGGGGAGGAGGGGTGCTGCCTGGAGAAGTCCTGGGGCTGGGGCATCACATACACAGGTCTCTAGGGTCCCATCAGAAGGCCATAGAAGTTCCCCAGTGACCATATGCCCCACTCCCTGTCCCCACCCAGCTGTGGTCAGGGAGGGGTCAGGGCATGGGTCTGGTGTGTCCTGGACACTGGCTCTATAGTGTAACAGGAGCCCTGTTGTGTCACCTCTGCAGGCACAGGGCAGGCAAGGGAAACCTTGCTTTTCTCTCAGTCAGGCATGGGAACATAGGTCTGTTATCCCAGCATTCTGGGATACTGATACAGGGAAATCTCAAGTTCAAGCCCAGCTTGGGCAACTTAGCAAGTTAATAAGACTTTGTCTTAAAATCAAAATTAGAGGAAGGACTAGGATGTTGCTTGTTGTGAAACTTCTGGGCTCAACCCCTAGTACCTAGTGGTAAAAAAAAAAAAATTAAGGTCAGGTATGGTGGTGCACGCCTATAATCTCAGTACTCCAGAGGCTGAGGCAAGAGGATCATTGTAAGTTTGAGACCAGCTGGAGCTACATAGTAAGCTCAAGGCCAGCCTGAACTGCATAGTGAAACCCTGTCTCAAAAAGATTAATTAATAGGGCTGGTGAGATCGGCAGACTATGCACCTGCTTAGGCAAGTGCAAGCACAGGGACTGGGATTCAATGCTAGGTGCCCTGAGCTGGCCACCGAGTCTAGGCATGGTGACACATGCCTGTAATCCCAGCCCTCGGGAGGCTGAAACTGGGAGGATCACTATGAGTCCAGGCTGCATAGTGAGACCCTGTACAAAATAAATTTTTTTTAAAAAAGATCAATTAATTAAGGCCTGGGCTGGTCCTCACTGGTGCTTGTCCATATGGTGTGAAACAGGCCAAGGCCAGGAAGAGAACCCTAGTGCTCCTCAAAGGGGGCATCTAACTGTGTTTTGTTTTCAAAATGGTTCCTTCCAATGAACATCTCAGAGGTAAGCCACGAAGGAGGTGGGGGGAGGTGGCCTCCTGCAGGCAGCCTGGGCAGGGTCTCAGCGGGCTTTCACCCGGGCCTCCTCCTGGGCCTCCCACCTGCTGCCACTCCTGAGTGTCTGCTGTGCTGTCCCAGGTCACTGGGACCACTGAGCCTAACCAGCCCTGCCTGATGGTGGATCTGGGGCTTATTCCTACCACAGTGCTCGAGGTGTGCCAGTTCTCCAGGGACGCCTCTGTGGCTGAAGCATGGCTGATCGCCCAGGAGCCCTACCTGGCCAGCCGGGATTACGGGCACACGGTGGACAGTGTGGAGAAGCTGATCAGGAGGCACGAGGCTTTTGAGAAATCCACAGCGACCTGGGCAGAGCGTTTCGCCGCCCTGGAGAAACCCACGACGGTGAGCAGGATGTTGGGGTCCTTGGGTGGCAGGCTGCCAAGGAGAAAGAGAGCTCTTGGCTGTTGTCGGGTACTAGACTGGGATAGCAATATGGAGAAAGCACTCACCTTTGAATGCCAAAGCTAGGAGGGGTTGGGGGGACAAACCCCAGCTTGTGCTGGAGTGCAGGACCATGCGGAGTGTGGGGGTCATATGAGAATGCTGCTGCGGCTGTCCTGACTCTTTGGCCTTTTCCTCTACAGCTTGAGCTTAAAGAACAACGCCAGTCCCCAGAGAGACCCACTGAGGAGCCTGGGTGAGTGGCAGGGGCACGGAGCTCACTACGGAGGGGGTAGGTGGGGAAAGGACACAGCTTCTGCTCGCAAACTGCGGGTCTGCATAGGACCCCTCTGATGTCTCTCTCACTCCTGGGCATAGAGGTCAAAGCTAGGCAATCGCATTCCCCCAGCTGTGGCGGCCTGAAGCCCAGCAGGAAAAGGGTGGCGGGCAGTGGCTGCCGTGACCCCTGATTCCTTGGTGCAGCTGATTCTCCTCAGGCAACCCCTAGGGCAACCCTTCCCTGGAAGTGTCCATTCCCGGGTCCTCTACCTTCGCTCTTCCCAGCGTGCCTCTAGGAGGCCCCAGCGAGATCATGAGCACCTTCCCTGCAGGGGAGGGTGCACGCATCGGATGCCAGGCCCTGGGGCGGGGGTCTCGTGGAGCTACACAGAGGCTGCATCTTCCTTAGGCCTCAAGAGGAGGAAGGCGAGACGGCAGGGGAAGCACCCCAAGCCTACGCGACCACCACCGAGAGAGCTTCCCCGGTCAGTTTTCTGACGGGTTGGTCTGGTTCCATGGAGTCGTTGCTGCCAGAGTCCTACCATCCCTAGCCATTGGGGCCAGGCCGGAAGGCAAGGGCAGGGCCCCAGCCACCCTGTGTCCTTCCAGAGCCGCCTTCGTTTTTTACTTAGGTCTTTTTAATTGTTAGGAGAATTCCCCTCTTCCTTTCCACCCAGAAGAAACTGACATACCAGCCCACTGACATTCGTTTGGTTTTATCTAGTCTAATAAATTTTATTGTATAAACACCTCACCATCCACGCCAGGGGTGGCTGTTCATACACGCAGGCTTATATCTGTACACTGATGTCTCTCCCATAACTCACTCAATCCTCGGCACACTCCATGCACTGCGCATGTGCGTGCATATCCCCCCCCCCCCCCCCCCCCCCCCCCCCCCCCCCCCCCCCCCCCCCCCCCCCGCGCACATACACCTGCCCCACCCCAAGCATTTGGGACACCAAAATGAACACTCCCTTCTAGCAGAGGCTCCCTCCCTCCCATGCAGAGCCTCTCCCACTTTCTGCCACCATGGCTATGGGCCAGTTTGGATATGGAGCTGGCCCCACAGGAGTGAGGGAAGACGGCAAGTCAGTCCACTCAGCTCCAGGGGCAGCCACCTAGTGTAGAGAAAAGGAGGGTGAGTCAGAGGCCTGGAGGTGGAGGAGGAGCCCAGGGCTCTGCCAGGCCGGGCGGGCGTATGGCTGCAGGGCCTTGCCTGGGGTGCCCGAGTGCCTGAAGGACTGTTCAGGGCCAGGATAGGACCGTGTCCTGGGTAGCGACTGAGAAAAAAGTGAGAACCAGCATGCAACTTGCATGGCCTCCTCGCCGCATGGACCCCTGTGCACGCGGCGCTAGGAACTGGGAGCAACAGAACACTCACGCCCCACCTCCCCAAGAGCCCAGGCAGGCGTGCCTGATCTCTGAGTGGGGATTTAGGAAGATCAAGGTTCTCTATCGAAATTTCTGGTACATAAGCCACCCTAGAAAATTCACACATATCAAGCCCCGCCTCTGCTGGACTCAGACTGTAGTCCTCCCCTGCCACACAGCTCTCTCTGTGGCCCTCACCAAGCTGCACAGGCCATTGCGCCCAGCAGAGGGCACTGGCGGGCCTCTCTCGGAGTTCCCTTGAAGCTCCCAAGGTCCCATACGCCAGAGGAAGAGAAGTCCAGGCTGACAAGGACTGCTGGCACGGGCTGGGGCCTCCCCTGCCTTCTGACCCCACCTGCGCTTCTGCCCTGGATCCCTGTGTGTCTGCATGCCCTGGTGTCCCCGGTGTGCGGGCCCCCACGCGGCTACTTACCACGTGTCCTGTCCATGCGTGCAAGTGTAATTACATGTGCATCAGAGCCGCTGAATGTCACAGGGTGGAGGGGAATAAACCTGCTTGGAGCTGAGTGTCTCTGGGGGAGGAGGAGTGAGCCGTGAGCCTGCATCTGAGATATTCCCAGAGAGCCAACCCCTGGTCCAGATGGGAAAACTGGCCTGTGCCCCACACCAGAAAGAAAACAGATGGTGCGTCCCATGAACACCAGGCCAAGGCCGCCTGGACACACATTTCCCCCGCTTCTCCTCTCTGAGCCTCTGAGGAGTCACAAAACACATAGGGAGGACCTAACACACCGTTGTCTTTGACGTGAGAAAGAGCAGGGGAGGCAATTGGGGCAGGGAGAGCCCAGCTCACTTGGGAAGGCTCCTCCCCCAACCCCAGCCTGCCCTGTCCTACCCCTCTCCGGGACCCTGGCCTGTCCCAGCGGGCTTGGCTGGCTGTTGCACGTTCTCTCTGGGTCAGGCCTGGGGTGCAGTGGCTCTGCTGCCTGTCCTGTGTGTGCACTTGGCGTCAGCGTCCTGTAGGATAGACCCACGCCATGTCGCTTCGTGTCGAGCTCCTTAGCGTGCATGTCGCTTCCTGCTGGGGGGACGGGTGGGCGTGGCCCAGGCTCCCTCGCCCCAGCTGAACAGCTTCCTACTACAAGGGGGCCACCGGGTCTTCCCCTTCCTGTGTGTGCGCGCGCGCGTGCGCGCACATGCGCACAGTGACCAAGCTGCCATGCTATCTTCCTGTGATGTCACTGCCCTCCCTCACCTCCAGCCTCTCCACATCAGAGCAGGCCTGGTAAAAGCCGGCCGTCTCCTTCAGGTAAGTTCGTGGGAGATGGGGCAGGAGACGCAAGTGTTCCAGGGCACCTGAGTGCTGGTCCCCCTTCTGTTGGAATTTCTGAAGGGTTGTAGACAATTCCCCTGAGCTTCACCCCCAGAGAGGTGGCTTCCTGATGCTCCCTAGTCATCACAGCTCAAAGGAACCTGGACGGTTTGCCAGGTACTACCCGGGGACCTCCTTCAGCTTGTGTGAGGCTGGGATGCGTCCCTTTGTCTCAGTCTGAGAAGAGAGGCCAGGCTGGATCTTTTCTGCTAGCACTGGTAGTGCACAGAAAGGGTCTGGTAGCTTCTGCTCTGTGCCTGGGGCATTAGCAATGAAGACAACCTGCCCAGAGCCTCATGCCTAGGACATCCTGGCCAGAGCTGTCTTTACCCTGACACCCTCACCTATCGTACCTCCCCTTTTCCTGCATGTCTGACCCTGGGAGGGTCTCAGGCACTGTAGCATCTGTGGTAAGAGGTTTTCCCCAGGAGGGGAGGTGGGTTTCCACGGCACTAGAGAGGACCCCAGGCCGCAGCCTCTCCTGCTTACATCCTCCATACAGTGCCTGTTTCCAGTTTGGGGGTCAGGGCTGCTGTGGTGCCAGGAGTGGGGTTGATGCTCTCATGAGCTGTACTACCTGGGGACCTCCTTCAGTTTAGGACAAATGTGCCCTTGAGCCTCTAAGCTCCAGATGGATCCAGGCTGCCCTTGGGATGCAAGGCCACCCTGGTGCCTTTTATAGCCATGAGAACATGGTCAGGAAAGCTGTCTCCTAAGGGCAGCTCCCAGGCACACAGCTTCTAAGACCACTTGCAACCAGCATCCCTAGAGAAGTCTCAGGAGGCTGAAGACAGGGAGTCAGAGCTCCAGGGTCCCTTGCCTCTCCTTGCCAGGGACTTGGGTATGTGTGGCTTTAGGGAAGCAACCAGGGCTGGTAAATGTGGGGGACCATGCCCCAGAATCCGTGTGGGTTCTGGGCACCCAGTCTGGGCATCCTCTAAGCCAGGATCTGGTGGCTGTCGGTCTCTGTGGCCCCCTAAGCACCCTGGCCGCCCCACCTCTACCTCTATAACAGCCTCCCTAGGAGCAGCAGCAGAGCTTTAGTCAGCAGCTAATGCAGGGCTCTGACGTACTCAGAAGCGCTGCCGTGGGCAAGGGGCCAGCAGCTGCTTCTCCTCGCCTGAACAAGCCTCCCCACATCTCCGCCCTGCCAAGAGCAGCTTTTTCAGACATTGTGCGGTGCAGGCAGATTCTCAGTTTGTACTTAATGGGCAGAGCCAGCCTGGAAAGACGTCAGCGTCCTCCCAACCTGGGTGTGTCCCTGTCTCCTCAGGATGCCTGAGTCAGTAGGGCAGGGGTGTGGCAGCCTGAAATCTGGCACCTCGCCTGGCTCCCAGAGGAACCTGCTTGGGGCTCTTTCTGGCTGTTTGCTGGCTGCAGGGTGTGCCCAGCCCTCTTTGCCAGGGTCAGATGCAATCCTCCTACTCCGGAGGCTCTTCCCAAGTTTGCTCTTTTAAGCTATGCTCCCAAGCACCCCAGATACTGACAGACTCGGATGAGACTGAGTAGATGTCAGAGGCATCCCACAGTGGGTCTGGAGTGCCATCTTGATGTGTGGGTGCTGTGTGCCGGGCTGGGCATCTGCCCTCTCTGGTCTTTCTAATGAGGCATGAGGCATGGCAGGCAACAGGGCACTGAGAGATGGAACAGACACCTGCTCCTCCAGGACAGGGCCCCAAGAAGACCACACAGCCGTGGGCATGGTGCTCTCTTTCCTCCAGTCTGGAGGAGCCTGGAAACTGCCATTCCCCTTCACCCTTGCCCGCTTTACCTGGTGCCCTTTTGCTGGCATCCCCTCCTGTGCCCTTGGACCGATAGCTATGCCTTGGGCTGCAACACCCGGCAGCTGGCTCCCAACCCCACTCCTCGTGGGTGTGCCACCGTCCCCAGCCTCCACTCCTCCCCAGCCCTTTCCTCCAGCTCAGCACCAGCTCTGCTGCCTCCTCATGTGGAGCATGCGTTTCCCCTGCCCTGCACTTCCACCTCTTCATTTCTGTACTCTTTGGCTGCTTTCAGCTCAGCCAACTGCAATCCTCTTGGATGCTACTGACTTTGAATCGCCTTTCCACCCCTCCCACACAGCCCTGCTCACCCAGAGCACAGTGCTGGGATGGCAGAGGCTGGGGGCTAGAAAAATATGCTAGCTGGTGGTTTGCTGTGCCCACCCACCATCCCCCAGGATGGCTGGCCACCTGGCATTTGATGACAGGTCCCATCTGGCCTTGGGCTGTCCATCTTCCAGTCCTGATGTGGTCACACTGCATACACGGATTGGCCATGTGTCTTATGTAAGCCAGGTGCCTCAGGTTTAGACTGTGAACCATCAGGTAGACACTCACCTCTGGAGGGACAACACTGGCCTCTCCCTGTCACCGCAGAACTTAGTAGAGAGAAGCACTAGGTATGGAGTCAGACAGACCTCACCCTCCACCTTCCTTCACTAGATGCTGGGGCTGTGAGAGGGTGATTCACACCTCCCCGCCGACCCCCTCATCTGTAAAATGTGCAGCAACCGTATCTGCCTTGCGGGGAGGCTGTGAGCGTTGGAACAAAGAATGTAGGTAGTGAGTCTGGCTCTTAGAGGTGAGACGGAGGTCTCTTCATTCGCTCTCCACCCCCTTCTTTTAAAAGAAGCATCCTCTGCCGGGCATGGCCAAGCTGCTGCTTAGTTAAGGCCACATACAAAATATATAATGCATGGAATATAGATCAGTAACAATTCCACTTAAAATCTTCATTGTAACGTTTTCGAGAAGAGGGCCAAGCTGGGTGCAGTGGTGCGCATTCGTAACCCCAGAACTTGGAAGACTGAGGCAGGAGGATCCAGAAGCAAGCCTGGGGCTCATAGAGAAACTCTGTCTCAGTAAATAAATAGCAAGCAAGCCGGCCAGCAGCCCCCCTGTGGGCTACGGGTCGGACATACGTGTATGTTTGGACCCCTCCAAAGCTAGTCTGCCCAGAGCCCGTCATCCTAGAGATCCTTCTGCACATGCGCTGGGTGCACTCATCGTGTAGCTCTACTCAGGCTACTTGTCTCACAGGTAAAGCCTGGTTCTCACCAGCGTTATCTGGAGAGAAGACCCTGTTGTTCGTGTTCCTCTGCTAGTGAAAATGTCCGAGTCCCCTGAGCACCTCCAGAGCCTCCCAGAGTCCCTGTGGTCCCAGCACCGTTATTTTGGCTGCTGTTTCTGTGCGCTCTCCTCTGCCCTCTGCTGGCTGATCTTGGAAATGCACGTCAACTCCTCAGTCCCGAGAACTTTGCCAGTCCGTCTTGCACATCTCCCCACCAGCCCGCGCAGGTGCTGACCGTCCTCTGTGGAGAGGCCCCTCACGCCTCCGCCTGCTTCTCCTGCTTGGCTGTGCCAGTTTCCCGGCAAAGCAGGGCTCTCACACGACTCCTGCCTGACCTCACTGGTCTCTGCCAACACCCTGAAGCTGCCATCCTCCTACCATTAGGAGCCCCTGGCCCCCCTGTTCAACCTCATCCTGTCGGGTCTGACAGGGCTCTCCTGGGTCCATGCCAGGGTTGGTGTCCCTCAAGCAGCAGCCAAGATCACCAGTGCGACACGACCCTTGAAACTCTGAGCCTCCCCTGCTCCCCCTGGATCGCAGAGCCAGGCTGACCTCAGCCCCGGTTGGCCACTTGCCCTCGTGGCCTCGGGACTGCTATGGCCCGGCCTCCTGGCCACCCTGAGCCGTGCAGGCAGCCGCTGAGCAGCCAGCTCCTCCTCCTGAAGGACCCCCAGCTCCTTAGGTGATATCCTCACAGGGTGGCTGATGGTTTCTACCTTAGAGCACGGAGGACAGCAAGAGGCTCTGACCTCTCCTCTGCCCAGTACTGTCCCTGCAGCCACACCTCACCATATGATGGCTCCTGGCGCACTGTCCACTGCTCTGAGGGGCAGAATGGATCTCCACTTGGTCCACAGCATGCTGCCAGGGGTGGCAGAAAGCACTGTCACCTCTTCCTTCTCCCGATTATTTCCCCTGGGACTGGATAAGACTGTCTCTGCTGCCTGTGTGACCCTGGCTCCCCTGTGGGGCTGGGGTCAAGCTGTTAATGAGGCAGGAACTAGTTCATCCACACCTGGGCTTCATGTCACTGTCAGCAGGTTCAAAGCCCTGGGCATGGACAGGTCCCTGCCCAGCCACTTAGCTACCTTGGTGCCTGACCACTCTGCAGGCCCTGAAGCCCTGAGCCACATCTGTCATGTGGGAAAGGCTTTACTGCTAACCTGCTCTGAGGTCCCAGCAGCCCTGGGCTGGAGCGGGATTCTCCCATCAGTGACAGGAGGGGCTGGGTCAGTGACCCCTAAGGACTCTTCAGGAACTACAATTCCAGAGTTCTCGCATTAGCTTGACCGATTCTGCTGGCATCACCCTCCCAAAAGCATGGCCACATGTCTGTCCAATGCCCTTGGGAGAGCTCCTTATTGCTTATGAATTACAAAGCAAAGATCTCCACATCACACACTGCTTCCCATTTACGTAGAGGAGCAAGGCTCTCCACTGCCCATCCCTGTACATTAGAACCCCAAGAGTGATGTTTTAAAAAACTGATTTGCTTCAAAAAAGGGTTTGATCATCTGGATGGGTGTGTGGATTCAATCTTCCATAAAGTCTTTCCTGGGAGCAGGGTTGCTGAGACAGGGTCTTGTTATCTCAGATTTCTGATCTTCCTGCCCCAGCTTCCGGCACACTGAGATCATGTGCTGTGTGCACCACCATGCCTGGCTTCTCTTTACAAGGTTTTGGGCTCTTTGTAAAAGTCCAGTCCTGAATTTTGAGAACCTGTTGTCCTACACCCTGTGCAGAGACTTGTGCCTCGCCATCTTGGGTGCCACCCCCTAAATGCCCCTGCAAGGGGCCTGTGGGGCCTCAGGCCATTTCTGTGCCACTATGGTGACTCTGGAATCCTAGCTGAGAGTGAGTAAGGCTGGCTTACAGTATCTCAGCCCCAAGCACCCAATCCTGTGGTCAGAGGACATTGGAGCCTGTCATGGTCACGTGACCACTGCTCAGCAAGGCCCCGGAAGGGAAGTGACAGGGTAGAAGCAACACAGCCAGCAGCTGCAGACACTGTCACTCTGAAGTGCTCCAAACCGCCAGTGGAGGAGGGGCTGGCCACCTCCCACTGCCAGCAGCACCCAGCAGGTTCAGGGAGTTGCTGGCTTCTCCTTTCCCCTAGATGCACATCGGGGGCTCCACTGAGCCAACAGCCGAGAAGGGAGACGCAGGCTACTTAGACGCCCTAAGATCCACACACTGCAGGGTGCTGAGAGATGAGAGTACCCCAGCCGCAACCCTAAAGAACGACAAGATAAGCATCCTGAGGATACTTAAAAGCTCAGGCCTGTCTAGTTCCGGAGGGCACGTTCCTAACTGCCTCTTATACCTAGTTTCTTGCTTTTTGAGACAAGAGCCTTGTTTTGTGGGCCAGGCTGGCCTGGAACAAGAAGGAATCTTCCTGCTTCAGCCTCCCGAATGCTGGGATCATAGGCATGTGCCACGGTGCCCAGCCCCTATGCGTACTGTGTAACTCTGGTTTCCCTGAACATCGGATTTCTCTTAATACATAGAAGTAGCAGACGAGACAGTGGGGTCTAAGCTTTTCCTGACACATTACTGTTTCTCCACATGAAATCAAGAACCTCCACCGCCAGCCTGTTTGCTGATGAGTTCCACTCATGGCCAGCCTTGCCTGACCTTTCTTCCAACATCTCCCTCGGGCTTCTCCGCTGAGTCCCTCCTTCACATTCCTTAACGCCACTTGGGCAGAGCTAGGTCACCCTGCTTGGTATGGCTGTCTGTAATCCAAGCCATGTAAAAGCTGAGGCAGGAGGATCACAAGTTTGAGGCCAGCGTGGGCAACTTGGCGAGACCTTTAGGTACCAGTTCACAATTTGCTCAGTGGGATGCCCCCAGCAGGGGTGCCCATGCTTCCCCCATTCTTCTCCCACAGCTTTGGCCCATGGTCTAGGGGTGCACTATGAAAAGAATGGAGTTGGCTCTTTCCTGGCACTTCTGCCCTCCTCCTCAGCCACCTCCTAGGCCCGCACAGTTCCTGGGACCTGGAGGAGAGAGCCCCCATCCTGAGCCGTCTGCTTCAGTGACCCTTCAGGCATCCGGCATCTGCCAAGGCTGCTTGGGAGCCTTCCTACTTTGCACTCTGTAGTATCCAGCAGCAGAGCACCCAGGGCAGTGCTGGCCAGGCAGCTCGAGTGTGGCTGCCTTCCTGGGTCTCACAGCACCTGGGACTCCCACCCACCCAGGCCCTGCCTGGTAGTTGCTGGCTACCCCCACCACCCCCATTTGTCATGCTGACATTTTCTGCCACACCAGTCACAAGCACAGACCAGTGAGGCCCCTGCAGGAGATGCTGCATCCCTGCACATGTTTGAGCAGCTTTTTTTTTTTTTTTTTTTGTCTTTTTGAGACAGGGTCTCACTATGCAGTTCAGGCTGGCCTTAAGCTCACTTTGTAGCTCAGGCTGGTCTCGAACTCACATCAATCCTCCTGCCTCAGCCTCCCGAGTGCTGGGATTACAGGCATGCGCCACCATGCCCGGCTTGAGCAGCTCCTTTAAAGGCCCCTCTTTCGGCCTGGTTAGCAGCTGGGGACCTCCAGAGCCGCTGTAGGGAGGAAAAGCCTGAGCATTTCCTCAAGGCAGGGACTACTCATGCCAGCGATCTTCCAGTCCTTCTGCATGGTAGAGGTGAAATGCAGCATGCTAGGCCCTCCAGGCTGGAGAGCAGCTGCAGGGAGCAGCCTGAGAATATTTTTGTACAGCTCTTGAGATCTCAGAGACAGCCAGGGATAGGAATCACTTTCCTATCCCAATAATAAATCACACTGAATGGCAGAGGAGAGGCCTGTTAGGCTAAGGCCCATGCAGGGCTGAGGTCTCCCTGTATAAAGTGGAGGACAGACTGGTGCCATTAGCTGGAGGGCTTTGGTCACAATTGGAAGGTTGTGACCAAAAGAGTTTCTATTCAACACTCTAGTTTCTATTCAACACTCTAGTCCTGGTGCTCTATGAACTTGCCTCAGCTGCAAACCCCTTCTTTCATTGAAGTCTTGCTGGGGTCCCCCAAGTCATGCAGTTGCAAAGTGGGAGAAGCACAGGCAGGGCCTGGGCTGCAGCTCTGTCAGCTGCCTCAGGACCTTCCCTGGTACAGTAACAACTCAGGTCCCTTGATCTCCTTCTGGGAACCTTGCTGCTATGTTAACTTGGAGGGATGGATGAAGGGGCCAGAGATAGAGCTGGGTGCAAGGATAGAGGCCAGGGCAGGGCTGGGGTATGCTGAGCAAGGGGAACAGGCCCAGGTGGGGCCCTGCCAAGAAAGCTATCCCTAAGCATGAGCCCCTAGAAATGTGTGCTCCTCCCCTGTGCCCCTGAACAGGGGGAAGAAGTGCGGTCATGGCCTCAGGACCTACAGCCACCACCCCTGCCAGGGCAGCACAAGGATAGGGGGCAGGACAAATCCATCGGAGACGATGGGCCCGCCTCGGAGCCCCTCTTCAAGGTCCTGGACACACCTCTGAGTGAAGGCGACGAGCCCACAACGCTGCCGGCCCAGCTGGACCATGGGCATGGCGTGCAGATGGAGGGCTACCTGGGCCGCAAGCACGACCTGGAGGGGCCTAACAAGAAGGCGTCCAACAGGTGTGTGGACAGGGGCGGCTGCACTTGCAGAGGCTCGATGACATGTAAGTGCTCTGGGGCAGCCAGAGCCAGCTGGGGGCTACTTGGCATGACAGGGAAAGTCTGTCTCTCTTCTGTCATGGGCAGAGCCACCCACACATCACTCGACCTCCATTTCCCCATTTGTAAAAAGAGGGGGACAGTCAGCTCTGTGCCTGGCACTGAGTGGGCCTTTGGTACTGCTCATAGCCCAGTTCCACCAGGGCTTATCCAAGCCCACTTATGCTGATGTGGGCCTCCGTTTCCTCCACTATAAAATGGAAGAAAAGTGAGGCTGGCCACGGCCTTGATGCCTGCTGTATAAGACTGGATTTGTGCAAAGCTGTTTCTTTACAAAGGACCAAGACAGTAGACTGGGCATTGTTAGTAAAACAAAAATCACAATCATCACCCAAACCAAATCCTGTTCAGTTCAGTTCATAGTTCTATAGTGAGAATCAAATATCTATTGCATGTAGAAGTGCTTTGAAAAATTGTTTACAGTGTTTGCCTTAAGACAGTATCATTTCAGGGCTGGCGAGATAGCACAGTGGACTAAAAGCACCTGCTTAGGCAAGCAGAGGGATGGTGGGGGAGGATAGCTCAATAGAATAAACACTTGCCTGGCAAGTGCAAGGGCCTAAGTTCAATCCCCAGTTCCACAAAAAAAAAAAAAAAAAAAAAAAAAAAAAATCACAGGGACTACATGCCATGCCAGCCTTCCCCCAGGGGGCACTGAGCCAGCTCAGAATCCAGGTATGCTGGCACATGCCTATAATCCCAGTGCTGGGGAGGCTGAAAACAGGAGGATCACTACAAGTCCAAGCAGTGTAGTGAGACCCTGTACCAAATACATTTAAAAAAAAAAAAAAAAAGACTACCATTCTTTTCCTAGAAATGTACATCAAGCTATTTGAGGAGACAGGGGTAATTAAGATATGTAAGCCAGATGTGGTGGCAAACGCCTGTAATCCCAGTACTTGGGAGGCTGAGGTAGGAAAACTCCCTCTAGGTCAAGGCCAGCCTGGGCTACAAAGTGAGCTCAAGGCCAGCCTGCGGTACACAGCGAGATCCTGTCTCAAAAAATCAAAACCAAATGAAGCAAAACATCCCCCCTTGTTTCCAACACACCTACCCCATCATTCTGTCACTTTCTGAAGTGGCTCTGGAGTCCTCTTTTGTGAGTGTCTTTATGAGGTGTGATCAAAAATACAGTGAATGCTGGGGCCAAGGGCCATTCAATGGGAAGGCAGGCTTAGAATGCCCTCCCCCAGGGCCAGGGAGAAGCTCAGTAGAATAAGCACTTCCCTGGCAAGCACAAGGGCCTGAATTCAATTCTTGGTTCAAAAACTATGTATGTATTTCATTTATCCATAGTGATCCTGCTGTCTCAACCTCCCCAGCACCGGGATTATCAGTGTGCATCACCACACCCAGTTTCAGTGGCAGGCGTGCCCTGGAGTCAACTCAGCATGTAGTGCAGGGATTGAACCAAGGTCCCTGCACTTGCCAGCCCTCTATCTTAAATTTTTAAAAAGTAAAAATAAAATATAGCTCAATGATAAGAGCATGCTTTGATTTAATCCCCAGGACAGTCCCAAAAAGAAAAGAAGATATAAAATACAGGACTAGAGGTGTAGTTCAGTGATAGAACACAGACTGTGCATGCCCAAGGCCCTGGGTTTGACGCCAAGTAGCACACGCATACACACACACACACACACACACACACACACACACACGACATGCAGTGTAATCTGATAATACCTATGTACAGAGGAAAAAAATATATAATATGCAGATTGTTTTTGTATCCACCCCCCCATACACTTTCCAGTATTAGATTGAACCCAGGGCTTTTTCACATTTTATGTTGAGAAGGAGTTTTTTTTTTTTTTTGGTAGCTCAGGCTGCCTTAAGGGTGGGTCTGATGAGATTGTGGAGCTGGGGATCAAACCGAGGTCCCCTGCGCCTGACTGACTCTCTGCTCACGCAGGTGCTTTAAACAACTGAGCTAACCCACACGCCCTCATTTTTTATGTTGAGACAGGCTCTTGCATTAAGTAGCCCAGACAGGGCTCAGACTTGTGATGCTCCTACCTTAGCCTCCCACAGCTCAAGGATTATAGGTGCAAAGTGCCCACGTCTGGCTTTAAACAACAAAAATGTCCCAGCACTCGGGAGGCTGAGGCAGGAGGATTGTTGTGAGTTCAAGACCGGCCTGAGCTATAAAATGAGCTTAAGGCCAGCCTGAACTGCATAGTGAGACCCTGCCTCAAAAAGACAAAAAATAAATAAATAAATAAACAACAAAAATGTGTCATTCTTTACAAAGGCAAAAATGAAACAATAAAAAGAAACAGTCCCAAAGCCATAAGATCTGATTGTGAAACCCGATCCCATCTGAGTGACCTGCCTGTCTCCATCCTCTCACAGGTCATGGAACAACCTCTACTGCGTGCTCAGGAATAGCCAGCTGACCTTCTACAAGGACGCCAAGAACCTGGCTCTAGGGGTGCCCTACCATGGGGAGGAGCCCCTGGCCCTGAGGCATGCCATCTGCGAGGTGGCAGCCAACTACAAGAAAAAGAAGCACGTCTTCAAGCTGAGGTGGGCCTCCTGCCCGGGGCCTTCCAGCGGCAGGCGCGGTGGCCGGGCAGAGGCCCAGGTTCCTAATCTGCAGGCTCTGGCCTCCGGGAAAGAGCTGCGTGGCTCAGGCAGCCAGGGTGTAGGCTCGGGGTGGCTGGGTCTCAGGCCGCCTCTGCCAGGAAAGGTCCGAGCGCAAGCCTGTGACGGGAAGCCCTTTGTCCTCCTAGGCTCAGCAACGGCAGCGAGTGGCTGTTCCACGGCAGGGACGAGGTGAGTGCTCGGGACCCAGCCCTAGGAGGGGCAGCTGTGGACTCCGCCGCTGCCGCTGCCAGGCGGTCCTGACTCTGCGCCCCGCAGGAGGAGATGCTGTCCTGGCTGCAGGGTGTGAGCACGGCCATCAGCGAGTCCCAGAGCATCCGCGTCAAGACCCAGAGCCTGCCCCTGCCCTCCCTCACGGCCCCCGACGTCAGCCTCGGCAAGAAGGAGAAGGAGAAGAGATTCAGCTTCTTCCCCAAGAAGAAGTAGCTGTGGGCGGCCGGGCAGGTGGGGACGTGCAGGGACGGGGCCGCCCTCGGGGCCGCCCTCCCCGCCTGCACCTGTCCTGCTCCGCCCGCCACGGGCTGCTGCATTGCGCCACCGGCCAGCACACCCGCCTCGCCCAGCCGGGGTCTCCCCGCCCCCCCAAAGCTGGAGCAGGCCACGGGGCTCCTCGAGTTGCCCACTCCCCAGCAAGCCCAACCAACCGGTCACAGCCAGAGAAAGGGAAAAGAAAGAGGGACTTGGGGCAACCGACCTGTCCCGGAGGGACAGACAGGGTGCTGCTAGGGATTGAGGGAACAAGGAGGGACACATGACTCCCTACTGGGCTTTTCAGAGCGGACTCACTCCAGGGCCTGTGTGCCCCTAACTCTCTCCCCGTGGGGCAGAGCCCCTGCCCCCATTTAAAGTATCCGAGGGAAGAGCTTCCTGCTGCCCCAGCACCGAGGGAGAAGGAAGGACTAGCAGCTCCAAACCAGTCCTCCGGAAGTCCCAGTTAAGGGTTCTGGCTCGGGGCTCAGAAGGAAAGGAGGGGCCACACAGGTCCCAATGCTGCTGAAGGCTCTGCCTCCTGCCCCATCCAGTAGCAGCCAAACCAGCAAAGGCCAGCAGAGGCAGGGCTCCCTGGGAGCAGTGTAGGCCCTGATACAAATTGGGTATCCCAGCACAGGATTACAGCCTCCCAGAGCCAAATGCCTGCTGCTGCCTGCCTGTCTGCAGCCACTACCCAGGGGCACTGACTGGGCAGAGAGCAGAGTTACCTCTCAGCGTGGCACACCTGGCCGTACCTGCTTATCGCCACCATACTGTGTCTACCATGACAGCAGGGATTATGGCTGGGGCCGGAGCCCTTCTTGATCAGGAGCTTGTCCTGCAGGCCTGGGCTAGGCTTCTGGAGGTCACATACAGAGATCACCAAACATCTCACTCCCATATCCGAGCACCAGAAGGGATGCTTCAGTCTGTCCCCAGGGAGAGACGTCCCCATGCTTTTGGGAGGGGACCATCCAGACCCCTTAGTGCTGACCTGGGCTCCACACAAACATCCCCTGTCCCTGTACTCTGAAGGCAGTGTAGCTTTCTCTAGCAGGCATCTTCACTGGGCCACAGCCAAGAAGGGCCACATGGGGGGCAGCAGGTGTGTTCTCCAAGGGAGGCTACAAGGGTTCCCCAAGGCCCGCAGCCAGTTTCTGTGGCCTCCTCCTGGGAAGGTACTGGGGCTGTCTGTGGGGATGAGTTGGGTGAGGGGGAAGCGCTATTATGAGGCCTCTCGAGCCCCGACTGCCGGCGTGCAGCCCCAACACTCAGTGACCCCAGCTCCAGCGGGCAGGGAGCACACGAGGGAAGATCCCACAGCGGTGTCCCACCTCCATAGCCAGGGTCTTCAGCTGGCCTCTACTGTAGGACCTGTAGCCCTCTGCTTCTACAGGGAACCCAGCTGGTAGCATTCACCAGCCCCTGTCCAGCCAGGGAAACCATGGCAAGAGGCAGGGGGTGACAGCACACCCCGTGTGTTGGGGAGCATGTCCACACCTCAAGCAGACCATTCCCCTGGCCAGCCTTAGGGAACCAAGGCTCAAGGGCTCCCCACCCCTCCAAGTGTGCACAGGCAGCACCTCAGGTGAGGCATTTCCAGCAGATGACGCCACGGAGCTCCAATGAATTGGAGCTCAACTGGAGACTGAGCTCCATCGAAGAGCTAGGATTTCACCGCCCCCAAGTCCCCAGATTGGGCAAGGGCAGCCAGCTGCATGTGACCCACCAACTCCTGCCAGCTCCCCATGCGTCCTGCCCATGTCACCCAGGCCCCAGGGCACTTGACCAACTGGACTGACACCGCAGGCGCCCACCCCTAGGGGACCCCGTGCCACTGTACGGCCAGGCTCTCCTGGTGCCCTGCAAGGCATCTCTTCTTCCTTCCTTCTTTCCTCCCTCCACCCATCACATTTTCTACTCTGCAATCTTTTCCTTACAGTATTCCAAACTAGGTTGGCACAGCTCCAGTCCACACCAGCAAAACGGGCTTCCTCCCCGAGCAAGCTAGAGGAAGCCCCTCCAGGCATGGTCAGGCGGTCCTCCATCCCTCTCTCCTTCCCTTCGGCTCTGGCCTCAGCTGACTCAGGCTGAGAGCAGAACTGGAGGCGCCTGGGGCTCTTTGCCCCACCTACCTCCAGCTCCTGTACTGTACAGGCCTGTGTCGGGCTCGGCTTCCCTCTACCCCACTCCTGTCTGTCTATGAAAGCACAGCCAGGTCCCCTAGGCCAGTCCTGGGTCCCCTTCCTCCCTCCATGGGAGGAGGCAGGGATCCAGAGGATGAGGCCAGCAAGCCATGTGGCTTAGTCCCTTGGTCAAGCAAGCTCAGGGAGGATGCGAAAGAGGTGACCACAGAGGAATGCACCCCTGTCGGACAGACCATGTATCTGGAGCTGGCCCTGGGGCCGGCTGGGCTTGTCCTCCACCTGCTCAAACGTGCTTCCACCAACCAGAGGACACTCATTTACTAGTTTTTCTAATAAATCAATAATGCTCTATATGGGTCTGTTTCTCTCTGAACAGGGCCTCAAGGTCTGACACCAGCAGACTGGCAGCCAGACTCTGGCTTGTTTCAGGGTCTTAGGACTTCGTGGCCTCACAGGCCTGAGTCCTGCCCAAGGCCCAAACTCCATCCTCTGTGCCATTCGAGCTGAGGGCCTGCTGCTAGGCAAAATCACTGCCAAAGATCAGGCCAGGCCTTTGCCCTGGGAGCTCCGGACAGAGATTGCAGCCCTCATGGTCATCCAACCCATTCGCAGAGGTGCAGTTTCATGTGACCTGGATGGGTCACAGAGACTGCCCAGCTTCAAGGGGCTCCCTGGGGATTTGAAGGGGTAGCCAGTGACAACGGCTGCCCTGTGCCGCAGTCCTCAGACACACTGGATGGGGCAGGGACATGACAGGGGAGAGGATTAGTGCCCAGAAGAGTTGGGGAGGTTAAGAGCAATCACTTGTCTATAGATGGAGAAAGGGCATGCATGGGTAGAGTGTCTCAGCTGACTAGCTGCAAGGCTAGGACAAGCATCTGGGCCACCCGCCTACTGTGCTTGTGGTACCCAGCACTGAGTCCCAGGACATGATGGCAGGAACCACGTGTGTTCCCAGTGCCTGTGCACAGCACAGAAGATACAGAGCAAAGCTGGGCAAGATGGCACCTGCCTGTCATTGTAGCCTGAGATGGGAGGGTGATAAGTTCAGACCATCCTGAACTACATATGAGTTCAAAGCCAGCCTAGACAACAGTGAGACCTTGTCTCAAAAAAAAAAAAAAAAAAAAAAAAAAACAGCTAGTAGCACACAGGCCAGCTCTGCCACACTGCTCCTTTTCTTGGACCTTGCACTTGCCAGGCAAGTATTTGTGCTGCTGAGCTATATCCCCAGTCCTACTGCACTGCTTCTGCACAAGGGACTGCCACTCGCCTGCAATCCTTCTTGACCTCCGAGGCTCAGTGCATATTTCAGGTTGAGTCTGTACTCCTAGGGACTCCACAGAGGCCCTGACCTGTGCAGCTGCAGGGAAACTTATCAGACCACCCTACCACTAGGACCCTGCAGCCTCTCCCTTCCTGCCCACAGCCAGAACCAACCACTACCACAAGGCTGGTCTTCCACAGAGAAAGGGCAGAGAAAGCCCAGTTAGAAACAGAGAAGCGGGCTGGGAAGATGGCTCAGTGGAGTAAGCACTTCCCTGGCAAGCACAGGACCTGAGTTCAATCCCTGGTTCCACAAAAAAAAAAAAAAAAAAAAAAAAAAAAAAAAAAGAGAGAGAGAGAGAGAAAGAAGCATTCCTGGCCCTCTTGAGTCATAGATTTTGTCCGTTATTAGACTAAATCCCAAGGGTACTGTAATAGGTAATCAAAATATATAATGAAATGTTTAACTAAAAAAAAAAAAAAAATACAAGGCTGGCCAGATAGTTCAGCAGACTAAACTGACTGCTTAGGCAGAGCACAGCAGCCAGGTTCCATCCCTGGTATGCTGTGCTGGCCCAACCCCTGGGGTGCACCAAAACAAGACTGAGACTGGGCATGGTGGCGCATGTCTGTAATCCCAGCATTTGGGAGGAGAATCACTGTGTAGTGAAAATCCATACACCCTGTCCTAAATTTATTTTTTAAAAAAAGAAACACTGCTTAGGCAGAGCCCAGGGGCCAGGCTTTGATCCCCACCATGCCAGGCTGGCCCTGACCCTGACCCAGGGGCACATGGAGGCAAGATTGAGACTGGGCATGGTGGCACATGCCTGTAATCCGAGCACTTGTGAGGCTGAAAACTGGAGAATCACTACTGAATCTGATCTACATAGTGAGACCCTTAAACCCTGCTGCACCAAATACATTTAAAATAAAAAAAAAAAAAAAAATTACAAAAGCCGGGCGTGGTGGCGCATGCCTGTAATCCTAGCACTCAGGAGGCTGAGGCAGGAGGATTGTTATGAGTTCGAGACCAGCCTGAGCTACAAAGTGAGCTTAAGGCCAGCCTGAACTGCATAGGGAGACCCTGTCTCAAAAAGACAAAAAAAAAAAAAAAAGACATGTTACTATTAATCCCTTTCAAAATGCTGTCCCTTGCTTTAAACACGTGTACTTCTCTCATCATTCTTGTCACAATTTGTTTTTTCTTTGTTTTGCACTTGTTTTGGACTTTTTTGAGATAGGGTCACGCTATACAGGTCAGGCTGGCATTGATCTCAAACTCCAAACAATCCTCCTGCCTCAGCCTGACAAATGCTAGGATCAGAGGGATGTGCCACTATACCTGGCCTCTTCCCACTTTCAGAAAGCTCTGGATGTCCTCTTTCATGAATGCCTTTAAAGCCGTGAGCAAAACTATAATGCATGTGTGGCCACAGCCATGCCATGGGAAGGGAACTCCAACACAACACCATGCGTCCCCACCCCCGATTTCCACTTCTGCCTCTTTTCCCCAAAGCCAAAATGACCGCGAAAGGTAAAACATATTGAATGAACTCAGGACATCAAGGCAGCCTCATAGTGGAACAAAAGGACAGTCCTAATGGAGGACATCAGGACTGCTTCGGAAAGTGGCAAGAATGGGGTACGCCTGAGGTGAGCTGAGCTTAAGTACTGGAGGGAGATTAATAGTAATGTGCCTTTTGCTATAATCTATTTTTTTAA
>PVKA01015952.1:34371-49028 GCA_004027165.1 Ctenomys sociabilis
TGAGCCATCTCCCCACCCCTCATTTTTTGTTTTGAAATAGGCTCTTGCCAAATTGCACAGGTTCACCCTTGGGAGGCTCCTGTTTCCTGAGCCTGGGTGATGAACAAATGAGGGGAGAACAAACACCCTGCTCCCCTAAGACATCCCCGGCCATGAGCAGCACCTCCCCTCCAGTAAGAAGGCCACACACAGGTCAGTTGGTCAGCAGTGGTCATTGCACCATTGGCAAACAATGAAACGTGTACATTGGCGACAACAGCAGGACCCGCAACAACCCTCCAAAGTACCTGCACTAAATCTGTCACATTCTTCACAGGAGGGGAATACACAACAGAAGGACGCACACTCACGCACGCATGCACGCACCACAGAATGAAAAGCAATAAATTATTGGCCTAGCTTCGGCCCCAAGTCCGAAGGTACAGTTGCGAGTACAGCCTGCCCAAGCCACTTCTAGGGTCTCCCCCAGGTCCTTAGCTTGGCAATGACCAGCCAAGGCCAGAGGCCTGAGCAGTGCTTTCTCTCCCTGGGCAGAGGGGAGCTTAAATATGTGGCTTCTCTCCGGAGGAGGACTATTTACTATTTACAAGGGAGGTGGCCACACAAGCCTCGGAGGGGAAGAACGGCTCATCCGGGAGAGCAGGAGCAAAGTTAGCACAAGCCCCAGGGCCACCAGTCCCACCTCACACCACAGCCTTCTTCCATAGCAAGGGCTGTCTTCATGGGCAGGCGGGTTCTTCTCCATCCCAGCATGGCTCCTGTCTCCCACAGGACTCAGTCAACCCACAGAGTTCAAAGCCTGAAATTTTTCTCTCAGGTTTTTCACTCGGCCCTGCTTGCCTAGGTCTGCTGGACCCCTGGGTCCTTTTTCCTTCAGCCAATGTGCTGATGAATTCTGGCCCTGTCCTTCCTTGGCCTCTGGTGACGCTGGTCCCTGCACACCACCCTCCTCCTCGGGCCCCACAGTGGGGCTGGGAAGGGGCCGCTTCTCCAGGACAATCACCCGCTGATGGTTGTCCAGGGTGAGGTCTGCAGTGACACACAGGGCCTCATCTCCATTCAGCCCAGGAGGCAGGAGCTGAGCACCCTCCCCTCCTCCTGCACCCCTCCTGGTACGCAGGCTGCTGCAGCGGCCCACCCTGCCTGCCGCTGGTGGCTCCACCATGCTCTCGGGCACAGAGTGACTCCGGCTGACCAGCAGAGACCGGGGCCGGCTGCCCTCTGTCTGGATGGCCCCATCATGGGCATACTTGGAGCACAGCTCTCGGACATCGGGCCAATGGAAGGTCTCGGTGTCAAAGGAGCTAAGGGGGCTCCGCGTGGAAAGCCGGGCCCCTGGCGAGAGGGTCCTGGCACTGGCCTCAGAGGGGCTGAAGGAGAAGCGCCGTGGCGACGTCTCCCCAGCAGAGGGCTTGGGAGGGCTGTGGTCCTGGGCTGCCAGCTGCTCACAGCCGAAAAGGGACAGCACGGGCTTCCTTTGGCCTGTGAGGAGAGAAGAGGCTGCTGAGTCACTGGGCTAAGGAAAGAGACTTTTGTCTGATTCCTTAGGCTCACACTCCAGGCAAGGCTAGTTGCTGGGGTTTTGTGTGTGAAGGAAGAGAAGTCCAATTTACCATCTACTGCCCCTTGGTCAGAGGGCGATGGGAAGAATGGGGGAAAGGAGCCAGGGATCGAAGAGAGTGACAAGAGGCTGTGCTTCTTGCTGTGCCTCCGAGATCCTGTTGGTGGAGCAGAGGGGTTGGGGGAGGGTACCCAAAGGGCTCCATGGAGTGCAAGGCTGGCCTCAGGGTGTAGATGGCTGCCAGGGTGCACCCCTCTCTTCGGTATGACCTTGCCCCTCCCCCGATACTAGTGCTCTACTGCTGGGCTACACCCCTATCTGTGGCAGGACCTCTCTGGAAGTCACATCCCCAGGGGCACTGGCTACTATCCAGCCCTAGACCTGCCATTCTGCCTACCTTTGCCACCAGACAGCTCTGGGGCCTCCAGCTGCAGGCAGGAAATCGGGGCGCCCTTCCCGTCCATGTCTGGAGCCACATTCTCCCACTGCAGCGATGGCCTGCCTGCCACTGACTTGATGTTCTTGATCCGGAGGCTGTACTGGCGGGCCAGCTGGTAGACCTTGTTTTTGACACGCTCACTCATGCGGCTGTCCATCATGTGGGATAGCTGCACAATGCGTGGGTGCAGCGGGGTGACCAGCTCCCCTGGGGCCCCAGTGCTCAGCTCCTTCACCAGCTCCTTTAGCTCTTGGGCCAGGTGGGCTTGGCTGGGCTGCTCAGTGGGTGAGGCACTTTCCGGAGAGGCAGTGGCTGACTCTTCCGTGATGGCACCCAGCTCGTGTTCCTCCAGGATGAAGAGCGGCTCTTGGAGGTCAAAGCCATTGTCCTGAGCCTGGCCTGGCCCTGGCCGGGGGCTTCGCTCAGCAGACTCCATTGTCTCCCATATCTTCACGACTTCCGACGATGGGCGAAACTCAGCATCTGTGACAGGAGCTGGGTCCTCTGTGCCCACCTGCTTGAGCCCTGGAAGGTCAAACAAGGCCCATGACGCCACCCGGGAGCCTCCCTGTCTCTTATACCCTGCTGGAGCTGCTGGCTTCAGGTCTGGCCCCGGAAGGCTGTTGATCCTGGAGACAGAGTTCCGCACCAGTCCTTTGGGGATATAGGAGAGGCTCTCCCGGCGCCGGACGCTAAAGCCTGCATCATGGTGCTCTGCATTCTCATAGTAGCTCTTAATTTTATCCAGCAAAAGCCGATCTCGGGTGGAGAGTGCTGACTCCTTGCAGGAAGATCTGTCAGGCTCCACTGGGCAGCCTGAATTTGGGGACTCTGTTTCGGTGGCAAAAAGGCCACTCTCTGTGGCAACCCCTATGCCACTGCCCACTTCTGGGGCAGACTGGGAGCCCAGGGAGTCTGCTGTACTGCCCCACCGGGCCAGGCCCTTCTCATTCCCCTCCAGGCTGAGCACGCTGCTGCTCCGGCTGACCAGCCGTGGTGTCCCGAAGCCACCGGCCTTGCCACTGCCATCCTCTGGGGTCACACTGCTGCGCCGAGAGAAGCTGCTGACGAATCGATCAGCAATGACACTGGCCTGGTCTAGCACAGAGGGCGGTAAGAGGCTCTCGGGCTCCTGGGCTGCCCCCACCTCCTCCTCCTCCTCCTCCTCACTGCTCAGGGCCTTAAGGTCCTCAGTGCTCTCGGTCACCACAAAGTCCACCATGTCCACTAGGTGGTCCATCCCCAGAAGCTCCTGGTGAGGGTCAAGTTCTATTTCCGGGACTTCAGGTGGCTCTGTGTCTGAAGGCATCTCCTCAGAACCAGGACCTTCCATGACAGCAAAGACATCCTGATCAGCCCCAGGACCGGGACCTGCTTCAACCTGGGATAACAGAGAGCTCACATAAGTTAAAAAAAAAAAAAAAAAAGCCTCCTTCACAAGACCTAGGGGTGAGGAAGGCATGGGCAGATCACAATGCAGTGAGGAGCCCTGCAGGTTAGGGCCAAAGGTGTGCAAGGTGGGGGATTTAAATTAAGGTAGGAAAATGCTCACGGCCTTTAATTACTCCACAGCTGAGGTGCTGAGTCCACTAGGAACAGAGAAGGACAGCAGCACCTCTTAGGGCAGCCTACCTGGGAGCTACTGGCACGTGAGGGCAGCGTATGACACCAGGCTAGGTGTGGCCCCAGTTCCTGGGGAATGGCTCTCACAGGCACCTCCAGAGTCATAGCACCGGGATGTCCCTGCCTGATGGCAAGGCATCTCCTGAAAGCCCCAGAGGTACAAACCGAGGCCTGAGCCCCATGAGAAAGTTCTCAACCTCCCCAAGGCACTAGGGTCCTTGGCGGAGCAGGGTCCTAGGGCAGCAAGCACGTACTGCCACCATGAGAAGTTGGGTCAGAAAAACCAGCTCCAGCCAGCTAGGCTGGCCAACTGTGTACTCCACAGATGCCAGTGAAGAAAGCATGTCTGAGAATTCCCTCCTCACCACCTCAGAGGTAATCTGAGCCAATAACTGTCTGGCATAGCTTTCCAGAGAGGTGTTTAAGGGAAAGAGAGAGCACTCGAAATTCTCAGGAACCAGAATTCCTGATTCCATTAGTTCTAATACATAAGCTGCAACGCAGACCCAAGAGCTAGACCACCACTGTCCAACAGTTCAAATCAAGACCTGCTAGAAGAACAGAATACACATCAGATCTCAAAGACTGTATAAAAGAAAGGATATGGCCGGGCTTGGTGGTGCATGCCTATAATCCCAGCACTCTGGGAAGATAAAGGAGGACTGCTAAAAATTTGAGGTCAACCTGGCTATGAAGTAAGCTCAAGGCCAGCCTAAACTGCATAATGAGACCCTGCCTCAAAAAAGACCAAGAAAGGCAGGGTTGGGTGAGGATAAAATGTAAGTTTTATAAGGATTATATGCTAAAATAATATTTTTGGATTTACAGGATTAAATAAAATATATTACTAGAATTCTTTCATTTGTTTCTTTTATTTTTTATTTTTATTTTTCTGTTTGTTTGTTTGAAACAGGGTTTCACTGTGTAGCCCAGGCTGGCCTCAAACTCATTGTGATTCTCCTGCTTCAGCTTCCCAAGTGCTGGGATTATAGGCATGCACCACTATGCCCAGCTCTTTAATTTTCTTTTTAACATGGCTATAAAAAAATTTGAGTTATACTTCGGGCTTATCTTCTAGCATTATAGGACAGCCCCATTTGCTATGTTCTGAATGGTCTGTCCCCCCTCCCCCACTCACATTAGAACCTAAGATCTAGTGTGATAGGATTCAACAAGTTGAGATTAAGTCATGAAGGCTTTTACCTTCACAAATGGGATTAGTGCCTTATCAAACAGCATGGAGGGCATTCTAATTCTGGAATTCTCAGCCTGCAGAACTACAAACAATATATTTCTGTGCTTCACAAATATCACCCCAACAGTCTACAACTGGGTATTGAACTCAGGTCCTTGTACTTGCCAGGGAAGTGATTATTCTACTGAGCCATCTCCCCAGCCCCCTAATCAAGCTTTATTTCTACCCAGTGTCATCTAGATTCTCAGACTTGTCCTGCCTGTGACTTATACCCTGGGGTCTGGCCTTAGGTCATGACCTTCTCCTTGTAATGTGGGAAAATCAAAGGACTCAACTCCATACAGCCCACAGATAGGGGTGGGAGGGTGTACCTCTCTGATCAGAGACCAGTCTGATTACAGCTCTGCCCCTGGTGCCAGGGCCACTACTTAACCTCTGAGCTTTTTTTTTCCTTCTGCAGATGTTGCAGGGAACCAGAGAAAGAGATAAAACATTAGATAAAACATTCTTCCTGAAGGAGCAAGAATCCTGGTAGTAGAGAATCTTTGTTCCCAGTGGGAACCCCAGGCCTGAAAGACCTGCCTACAGGCCTGGATGCTGAGCTGCAGCCACCCCTGCCCTAACTCCCTCCCACCAGCCAGCCCTTCACCTCTGGGAGGGAGGAGACGGACTCAAAGCTCATGCGTTTTCCAGCACCGGTTGGAGACCGTTGGTCACTGGCCCTTCTGCAGTTCTTGGGGCCTTCAGACTTGCAACGCCCCTTCCCCTGGAGCAGGCAGAGAGCAGTGTCAGCTCCGGGACAATCAGGAGCTGGTCTCGTCTGCATTCCAACATGGGCACTTCCCACACCCAAGGTCTGTGTTGAGCCAGCCCTGGACCCGAGCCATTCCAGTGCAAGCTGAACGGCCAGCCTGGGGCAGCAGAAATCTACACAGGTGTGAGAGACCCAGCCAGCCCTTCCTACTGGGCCACAGGGACAAGTTCTCTCCTAGCCCTCCTGTATGGGTCCTGCCTTACCCCCTGCCCCACCCAGACTTGCCCTGCTCAGGGGTGGTGTACTAGTTAGTGCTCAGTTGGGGGTGTGCATGCCAGGGGCTCACCAGGGCGTGACAGCAAGTGAGGGGTTAAGAGTGCTGACAGGAGTGAAGGATCAGGCAGGGTGGGGAGGGGACAGGAGGGGTCTCGGATGGGCAAGCACAGGCAGGGGGACATGCGAGGAGGAAGGGAGATCAAAGAGACACCTCACCATAGCACCCCGGGAGAAAAGTAAAGCGTTGGCCCGATAGTGCCAGCAGTGGAGGGCGGCCAGCAGGGAGCTGGCAAAGTCAGCTACCTGCTCTGCCACTGCCAAACTCTCTTCCACCTCCTCCTCCTCCTCCTCTGAGCCTGGGGGCTCTGGCCTGGCCCCCTTTTTGCTGCCTCCAGGCCCAGCCAGGTCCTCCAAAGAGACCGGAAAGGCCTGTTCCTCCTGCTCCTCCTCCTCCTCCTCTTCCTCCTCTTCCTCCACCACCTCCTCCTCTTCTTCTTCCTCTTCCTCCTCCTCTCCGGCAGCTCCCTCGGCCTCGGGCTGCAGGCCCCGGCTCTGGGGTGGCCGCTCGAAGTCCAGGAGGGCATCGGCACTGCCTGCATGCTGTTCAGAGCACAAGATGCCCTCGTGACCCACCTGGTGGGCAGCCTCCCCCTTCCTGGGGGAAGCTGGGGAAGGCTGGACAGAGGCCACGCCCAGACAGCCAGCCACGGCCTCCCAGGGCTCTGGTGAGGAGCAGGGCATTTCAGGGTGGGAAGGCTGAGTCCTGGTCAGGAGCCCAGGCCCAGGAGCGGGAAATGAGATCAGTGCTGGGCGGGTTCCCCCAGGAAGAGGGCAGCGGGTAGAGGAGGGTTCCCATCACGAGGGCCTTCACTCATCTCTGCGACCGCGTGCACACGGTCTGTGCTGAGTGAGAAGCAGGAGGGCAGCAGGCAGGGCCCAACCGCAGCTGCCCACCCACCCCAGCACCACAGCTCCGCGGCCCCTCAGCCTCCGTCGCCCCCTTACCTTCATTCCTGCTGCTCTGGCTGCTGACACCACCAGGCACCCAGTGCAGGGACGAGGGACAGGAGGGAAAGTGGCCAGTAAGCAGGAGGAGCCTCTCTAGAGGGTCTGGGGCCTCCCTAGGTCTCCTCCTCCCGTCAGGCGCCCCCCACCCACCAGAGCTCCTGGGTAAGATCTGTCCAGCCCCGCCCACACTCACCTTTGTCACTGAGTTGCCTTAGCAGGTGTCTGGTCGGCTCTGAGGAGAAACACACAAAGGCAGGGTAAGCACAGGACACAAACAGCTACACCTGGTCCAAATGTGGGGCTCACAACAGCACCAGGCCACCACCAGTCCAAGGTCCACTCCAGCCTGCCCTCATCAAGCCAAGCAAGACCTTGGAGGTGCTCCCGCAGTTCATGGGCTACCTGAGCTTCATGGCAGAGGCAGGACCTAGGCCACTCCATCCCATGCTGAGCCAAGCGCACAGCAGGCTGCCCTCCATTAGTACATCTGCTATAGGATCCTCCCTTCCAGAGTCATGGGAAGCAAGGGGCTCTGCGCCACCCCCACAGCAGCCAGCTGTCTCCCCACCTCAAGCCCCTCTGCCCCCCTGGCAAGGAGCACATCATCACACTGCTACGCCCTCCTCCTGCCCCTCACAGCACCCCAGTTGGACAGCAGGGTACACCCAACTTCCTGCGACCCTTAAGGCCTGCCATATTGGGGCCTCACTGCCTGCTGGGGAGTGTGACCCAGCTAGACAGGTAGTAACCCAGCTCTGGGAACAAGACACAAAACATCCATTAGGCTATACCCAGTCTTTCTGGGGACAGACCGGAGACAAAAGGACACAGAGGAAAAAGACCTATGTCAAGCATCCTCTCTGTAGAGCCCTTAGCCCATTCCTATCACAGTCCAGCTGGCCTTGAATGCCAGGCTCAGGGAAGGGCTCTGTTGTCTGTGTGAACATGGAGGCAGAAGGCCTACCTGTGTGTGTGAGCTGATCCTTGGCAGGGAAGCAGACTGAAGAGCTCTTTTTCCTAAGATACACACACATACACACACACACACACACACACACCCCATACACACATTCTCTCTGCATCGATATAAGCAAACAGCTAATTGTTTCTAAAGTGGAAAATAAGATGTTCTAGTCTTTCACTCTAAAACATGTAATTAAGGATATTTAATAAGTCACAGCTAATTCAAGATGGAACAACAGATACTAGGCATCCCACAGCACGCTGGTCTGCCCGATGCAGTTCTCTGGAAGGAAGAAACGGAAAAGACCCTGGGCCAGCAGAGGAGATGGCAGAGCCAGGCACTAAGCGACTGGGAGTGGCCTGAGCCTCCCTGTCAGCTGCCCTCCTGCTTCTCCACACACTGCCCAAGCCTCCTCGACTGACTTCTAACACGCAGGAGGAGGGAGAGGGACACCAGAGAGATGTGCGCTAAACTCGGGCTGAACGCTGTTTGGTACTAGAGAAGATCCGCAGGATGGGCACCACTTGAGTGCAGGCTGTCTCCATGGCAACCCCGTCCTGGTCCCCTGCAGCACCTGGCAGCTCACACATCACCAATGAAGCTGTGACACAGGCTTCAGAAACGGAGAGGCTCGACCCTGAGCGGCACTGCAGAAACAGGTCTGCTTCACAACAGGTGAAACTAACACCAAAAAGAAGCTAAAAGGGGCTCAGCAGAGTAAGCGCTTCCCTGGCAAGTGCAAGGGTCTGAGTTCAGTCCCTGGTTCTGCAAAACAAAAGACCAACTCTTAGGTCCAAACCTCAGCCATGTCAAAAATTTCACCTCTGATAAACAGCTCATTTCCTGGGTGCCTTGAATAGCTAACTTATTTTTAAACAACTTTTTGGAGGAATAATTCTCATGCCATACACTTCACTCATTTAAAATATACAACTCAAGTCGCTGGCTTTAAGCACATGCAGTCAGAGACCAGCACTAAAGCACTGGGGCAGATGTCATACTGGTTACCACTGTCACCACCATCACTTGGACCCTCCCTCCCATGTGCCAAAGCTTCCTACAGTAAGCAACAGCAAGTTAAGGGTGAATGGTAAGAAAAAAGGGGGAGAGAAATAAAAAGCCACGGGTCCATTTGGGGCCTTTGATTTTTGAGACAGAGTCTCACTATACAGTTCAGGCTGGTCTTGAACTCACAGCAATCCTCCTGCCTCAGCTTCCCAGTGCAGGCATTATTAGGCATAAACCACCACACACACCCAGCTTCACTCTGGGGCTTCTAACCATAAAACTTTTGGGTAGCCAAGTTTGACCAGGGTTCAAAAAAATCTATCTAGAAGCTGGAGTTACAGCTCAGTAGCATAAGCACCTGCCTGGCAAGTACAAGGTCCTGAATTCAATCTCCAGTACAAAAAAAAAAATCTATCTAGAGTAATACCAAGGGACACACAAACACAAAAGCTGTCTAGAGACAACCTGGTAGCATTGTTTTGAAGGGCAAAGTTCACAAAGCAGCCCACATGGGGCTCAACAGATGAAATGGACATGACACACCAAAACCCAGTGTATTGTTGGGTCCAAGCCAAGACACTGGAACCAATTCCTCCAAAATCCTTCTCTCCAGGATGATGGCTTCCATGCTATACAAACTGCTCCTGGCTTAACCCAGATCTGTCCATGAATGGCAGAGTGAAAACATAACACACACACACACACACACACACACACACACACACACACACATCACTACAGAACTAAGAATAAAGGCAAGGCTTATTTTTTTTTTCTTTTTTGTGGAACCAAGGATTGAACCCTTGAGCTTGCCAGGGAAACACTTATTCTACTAAGCCATCTCCCTGGCCCCTTTTATTTTCTAAATAGACAATTCAGTGCCATAAATCCAAGAACATATTAGCAAGTCCAGTAATGGAAGAAAACCCAAGAAAGAAAAATGGAACTTTTCCCCGAGACCCAAAGTAAATATTTCCTGTCTGGATCTGGTGCCACTTGGCCTAACTCGTTTTCTCCGTGTCCTGTTTCTGCTGTGTGGGCCCAGAACCAGAGGGCTGGGGACCCACCTTGATGTCTGAGTATTATTCCTGGCCAACTTGGTTTGTACTAAGTGCCAAAGAAAGGAGGCTCAGCTGGAGGGGGAGTCAGGCCGAGATGCCAAGGACCAAATAAGCAAGTGCTCCTAGGGCCCTGAGAGGTGGGCTGCCCGCCCTGTGGACAAGACGGCCCAGAGAGCATGCGCACAGAGCGGGCACTACAGGAGTCCAATGGCCCTCCCCAACTGCCCTTCCATGGGTTTTGTTAGAGGAGGGAAACAGTAACCCCTGGTGATGTCCCAGAGGCCCCCCGCTGGCTCCAGGGTCCTTTGCAGAGGCTGTAGCCCACACAGCCCCTCTTACCAGACTGCCGGCGGCCCTGGCGGGCCTGAGTAGACACCTCGTCCTGGGACGACCATGCCTTCTTCAGCCGCTCTGGGCTGCGGCGGTACCGAGTGGGATCTGCGTCCATAAGAGAGCTGATCAGGCTTCTCCAGGTTCTCCACTGGCCTCAGCCTGGCCCCTAGCCTCAGCTGCCCACCCACCACAGCTCCAGATGCCTGCAGAGGGCCCACCATTCTCTACTTTCCTCCACATGGAGGCTCCAGGCACTGAGAAACCTGTCCCTCATGCACAGCTGACCCCAAGCCTTTGACAGGAGGAGCGCACCTGTCTTTCCTGTTCCTGAAATAAAGGCCTCAGGCAAAGCCTTCCCAGGACACAACCCAACCTAACTGTGAGCACAACTAGGGAAAAAAAAGGCAGAAAGGGGCAACTTACAGTAAGAGTCCATTTCCAAGATTGCTTCCTTGGCCTAGAAGGCAAGGAAGGCCCTGAGTTACCACCGTGCTGCATTTAGGGCCTCCCTAGCCCACCAGTACACCCCACAGCCCTCTCAGGGACACGGTCTCCCTGCACCCATCATGTACCCTGGGGGCTGACCTTCTGGGGAATGGTGGCATGGTGGTTCTCCAGGATGAGCCTCTTGATGTGGTGTGTCCAGCTCCGCTTCTCCTCTGCCGTCTTGGCCTGGGAGGGCCCATGAGAAAGGGATCTGGAGTTACAATGCCAGGCCCGGCCCGGAACTACCTTCTACTTGGGGAAGAGGTAGAACGGAGCACCAAGCTGGCTACTAACTCCCCCACGAGCCCTAGGGGAGCCCACACTTTGCAGATGGAACCACAGGGCTGTGGGCAGCAGGGGTGCCCAGGAGCAAGATGGGAATGCCAGGAGGTCACTCCCAGCCTAACCCCACTAACCTGGATGTTGTACTGCTGCTTGCTGTGCTTGTAGTGAGTGACGGTGAAGCACAGGGAGTCTCTGGTGCTCTCAATCAGCATTAGCGAGGAGCACTGGGGACAGAGGCAGAGAGCAATCAGGCAGGAGCGAGGACGAGACCCAGGCTTCAGCATTCTGGCAGCAGGAGGGCACCAGAGCTCCAGGAAGCAGCTGCCAAGCAGGGGAGCCCGGGGGCCCAAGAGGGAAGAGCCTAGTTACCGGAATGTGACCCTTGTAGACAAAGTGATCTCCCCGCTTCTTGGTGATGAGCAGTGTTTTGTCGAAGAGGAAAAAAGTCCTCTCGTTGCGCACCCGGTGCACACGGAAGGTACCCTCCAGGACAAGCTCTCCGTAGATGGTCAGGTCTGGGCCCTTCCAATTGATGAGCAGAGACTGGATCTCCTGCAGGACGAGGCCCGGGCCCAGGGTCAGGTCTCATAGCCCTGAGGCTCCCGGCTCAGCTTGCCCACCAGGGCACCACACTCCCTCTCTCCAGTCCCTGGGCCCACCCATTCCACAGAGCACCTGGAGCCGGACCGCATGCTCGTGTCTCCTCTTCATGTCATTGATGTACCAGGCCACGCAGGTCATGGTGTCAATGGCCTCTTCCACTACCTCAAAGCCATCCTCTTCTTTATCAAAGTGTTTGGCAATTTCCTGCTCAAGAGACAGAGGTTTAGGCAACTCCGTGAGGCCCAGGCCCTCCCGCAGGCCCCAGGTCCTACAAGGTAGCCTGGGCTACCTGAAGCAGCAGGTGGTACTTGAGGATGCGCTGGACAGGCTTCAGAAGGTAGGAGCCCAGGGGCAGCGAGTGCTGCAGCAGCTCCTGCCGCTCTCGGAAGAACTTGGCCTGCTGCTTGTCCCTCATGCATTCGGTCAGTGCAGCCACTGAGCTGGGGAGGGGAAAAGGTGCGTCACTGGTGGGGGAGGCCCGTGGAAGAGGTAGGGGCTCCCGACCAGCCGCAGGGCTCAGCCTCCATCTCCTCAAGGACTCTGCTTACTTACTTGGGGTAGTTGTTGCAATACTGGGTGTAGATATCAAACTCTTGGCTCTAAGGAGAGACCAAAAACAGTGACTGCAAGGAGTTTCTCATGTAACCAGAACCTGGGAGGACCAAAGACAGGCCTCAGCCCCCCTCCCCCAAGTGCCTACCAAGCTATCTCTGCAACCTTTGTTTAAGACAGTGGTGGGGAACCCACAGCACGCATGTCATCATGGGTTATGTCACTTAAGGTTCCAAAAGGGTCACCATCACTGGTCTAGGGCACCCCATCTACCTGGCAATCCCCAAAGCCACCCCAGGACTGCCTTTTTACTTGAGGCACTGTGCCCATCCCTCCCTGCCAGATAGGAACCCCCAGAACTCATGTGTTCTTGTGTGGGGTGTTCCTGTCCCTCCGCTTTCAGCAAGGCAGGGAAGAGGCAAGGCAGGTCCCAGCCTATTCACCCTTTCCACGAAGCAGCTGGCCACGGCTACCGGGTCACTGTTGCAGCTGTCCAGGTCTCTGAGTAGCTGGCTAGGTGAAGAGAGAGGCCATCAGAGGTGGCTTCTGCAGCTTCCTAACAGAGATATGCCCCACCTCCTCAGACCCAACCCCACAGGCCCTGCTGTCAGGCTGGGAGCTGGAGCTTCCACCTTCTGAGTGAGCCCTGCCCTAGGCAGCAGGCACAGAAAGGATCCAGCACAGCACAGTGGCAGGAGCCAGAGAGCCCTGCATGCTCAGCAAAGAAACAGGAAAGGAAAGGGAAGGGACACTAGTACCCAGCTTGGGAGAGGACAGTCCTCTGTGGGCAGGGTCAAACACATAAAGGCAGAGATTAAAGGTGGAAGAAAAGAAGGGACAAAGAGAACGGCTCCAGATGGGAAGGACAAAGGAGGCAGGGAGAGGCAGGCGGAGCTCCAGCATCCTATTGTAGATGGGGGCACTGTGGGAGGCAGCACCCCCTGCCCCTCCATCTGTGCACCTCTCCCACCCCACTTGTCCATCTCCCCAATCTCGCCGGCAGCTGTCCCTCTGCCAGCCTCACAGAACCCTGTCCATCTCAAGGGACCTGGGGGAAGGCTCCCCTCCTGTCCCATGGATGCTGACCCTCAGCCAGTGCCCCTCTGTGAGAGTCCATGGCCCCACAGCAACAGAACTGGACAGCCTCTCCCACCCATCTTGCCCACCCTGTGCATTCTGCAAATGGGTAATCAGCACCAGGGAGCCCCAGTTCTCCTGGGGTCAATGAGAAGAAGAAATTACAAGATGTACAGATGGGAAACAAGAAGGAGAAAGACAGAGGAAGGGCATATGTGGTGGAGAAATCTAGCAATTCCCTGAGTGGGCACTGCCTTAGGCTGGACCTAGCAAGCACATGGCCTCATCACACACACACACACACACACACACGCACGCACGCACGCACGCACGCACGCACGCACGCACGCACGCCCTCCAGGAAATACAACAGCCCACGGCACATTTTCCCAGCTGGAGCTTTCTCTCCAGCATGGAGATAATTATGCCTCTTTCAGAGACAGCCCACCCTTCCCGGAGCTCAGAGATCCAGATCACACCCACATGTCAAAAGCCCAGAGTCCAAGGACACCCTGAGCCAGGGCCCAGGGCAGCGGCACACCGTGAGGTCAGGCCTGTACGCTCACGCACCTGTTCAGCGCGTAGATACTCTCTATGTTCCCAAAGAGTGCACTGACTTGTTCTGCCTTCAGCAGCCCGGGTGTTTCGATGATCTTCAAGAGGTAATCCTGCGTGGACAGAGGCACTCGGCACCTGGCTCACCCGTCCCCACCTTGTCCCCTTGTCCCCCTCACTTCCCTCAGCCATATGTCAGGGCTGTCCCACACTGTTGGGAGCAGCTAAAGCTGGAATTCAGTCATATGTGTGCGGGCAGGACAAAGCCACACTACAGTGCCTAAAGCAGTCCAACTACCTATTCTTTTGTTTGTTTGTTTGTTGTTGTTTTGTTTTTTGGTAGAACTGAGAATTTTGAACTCAGTCCCTTGCACGTACCAGGGAAGCGCTTGTTCTACTATGCCATCTCCCAGCCCAAGCCACCTCAGTCTTGACAAAAACACCCTGCCTGGACAATTTCAGTCATTACTTACTAGGCAACCTTGTGTCTCGTGACACTAACCTTGCAGAGGTATAAATAAATGCCCCTAGTATTGTTTCGGTCCTTTGCCCATCAGGTAAAGAGGCTCTAAGGGCCGGCCAGATAGCTCAACAGATTAAAGAGCCTACTTAGGCAGGCACAGGGACTGGGTTTCAACCCCCAGCGTGCTGTGCAATGCCGGCCCCGCCTGCTGGGTGCAAAGAGACAGCAATTGAGACTGAGCACAGTGGTACACACCTGTAATCCCAGCACTTAGGAGGCTGAAAACAGGAGGATCACTATAAGTCTGATCTGTGTAGTGAGACACTGTTGACCCTGCACTAAATACATTTTAAAAAAAGAGGCTCCCATCTGAACCCCACTCTTGTCTCCTATCTACCTTTTCCTCATTCCTGC